>JAULBY010030274.1:0-15867 GCA_032358315.1 Ophiocytium majus
GCTGGGGCAAAATGCCAGGCCGAAGCCTGCGGGGTGATTTGTCCACCTGGTGAAAAGCACCAGACAGCCCCCACACCAGTAGTGGTATTTGGTAAAAAACAGTCGAAGTGCAGCGTAACTTTAAAATCCGAAAATGCGATACACAGCTTATTGTTCTTAAAAGCCCACAATTGCGATACACGGCATACATGCCGTACAATTACGTACTTCATATATATATACATACACTGTATACTTCGCAGTACATGTGTGTGATTATGTCATACGCCATTTTACATGCATTATGGGGCCTCTAATGAAAGCGTCACACGTTCTCACCCATCACCACTGTTGGTTGCTGCAGCGCTAGGTGAAGGGAGCAGTGCAGTGACGAGGTGGGCAGTGGGCGGCAAGCGCCCCTTAGCGCGGGCACAGACAGGGGGCACTACAGCGCCTGTGTATGGACAACTGCGAGAGAGCATCTGCAAGGTAGCTGGGGCCCATACGACACCAGCGGCATGCGCCACAGAGGCGGAGCAGGTGGCATTTGCAACTTCAAGTTGCATATTCCAACTTCAAGTTGAATATTTCCACCTTCAAGTTTATGTTGCACATGGCAACGTCCCACACTTGACACGTTTCTGATCAATCAGTTTCTAGCCTGGCACTTGCAGCTCCTGCCAAGCAGTGGCGCAACTGGCTGCGCCCGTACGCCTGCGCTGGTCATCGTACCTGCAGCACACATGCCTAGCTGCTTTTTGCGTTTGCTGTGGCAGTGGGGAACTTTCACGGCAGGGCCTGGCTGGCCTCGCAATGGTATCGCACGTTCAGCTGTGTAGCAGCCTGCCTACCAGGGTCACCATGGTGAAGTACCATATATACATTCACAACGTCAGAGTTGAAGTTGTAAATTTCAAAGTTGACGTTGTACTGACCTTGGAACAGTATGACAAGGTCGACGGCGTGGAAAGACGACGGCGGTCATCGTGGTGCAGCATACGAGAGTATATCGTGCAGATGCTGTGGCACTGGCAAGTGGACATCAAAAAGTATACGTCAATAACTTCAAAGTTGAAGTTGTAAACTGAAGTTGCTGACCTCAGAAGGGTATGCCGAGGTTGATGGCGTAGAAGGCAACAGCGGTCATGGTGATGCAGTACGCAATGGTGCTGAGCGCCACCAGCAGCACTGGCAAGTGGACAACAGCAAGAGATACACTCCCAACTTTGAAGTTGAAGTTTTAAACTTCAAGTTGGAGTTGAAAACTGCAAATTTAGAGTGGTACTGACCTCGGAAGGGTATGACGAGGTCGACGGCATAGAAGGCCACCGCGGTCATGGTGGTGCAGTACGCAATGGTCCCGAGCGCCACCAGCAGCGTGCGCCACAGCAGCTGCCCCGAGCCGTAGACGAGGCCGTTGTACCCCACCTCGGGGTTCACGGCGTCCGTGGCGAAGCACGCCGTCAGGATCATGCCGCACAGCCCCGCCACACCTGCGCATTGTGGGTGGCATACAAATGTAATGGTAAGAGGTAAATTGAGGATGTGGGAACGTGGGGCGCAATATGTGTGAGTTTATTTAAGTACTACTGTAGTACTTTAAAGTATATACTGCGAAGTACTACTAGTACAAGAAGCGGGGAGAGGGGGGGTAGCTACCGAGACCCACGACACGATGCGGTGGGTGTGGCAGGTCCCCTGGCTGCTGGCCGGCTTGGCTGCAGCTGGTCTGGGGGGGCAGCAGCGCCTTGGAGCGTCCAGCTGGTTTCCCCGATGCAGTGAAATTTCATCATTCGTAGCGACGCCACTTGGCACCGGCAGCAGCGGAGTATTCGATGGCAGCAGCAGCAGCGGCACCAGTCTGGCTACTTGCAGCACATGCGTTTGCGCCTCTCTTGGGCTACTATCTGGGCCTGCTTCGGCACTGTTCTAGATTACTGTACCCTCTCCAGTGGAGTTTAGGCCTTCCGGGGTGAGCGGGCGCTTTAGCAGCGGTGGCTTCAGCAGGAGCGGCGGCGGAGGCAGCAGCTTCGTCAGCGACTTCAGCAGCGGCGGGAGCGAGGCTTTCCTCTACGACAAGGTCAGCAGCAGCGGAGCATTTGGCGGCAGCAGCAGCGATGCCAGCGGCACCAGTCTGGCTACTTGCAGCACAGGCGTTTGCGCCTCCCTTGGGCCACTATCTGGGCGTGCTTCGGCTTGTCCGAGCGGCGGCGGAGGCAGCAGCTTTGTCAGCGACTTCAGCAGCAGCTCGTTCAGCGGTAGCGCGTACATGTTTGTGTCGGACAGCTTTGTAACGGCATTCATGTGGCCTCCTTCCCTGCTGGTGGAGGGGCGCCCCCTCAGCGCTGTGGGCGCTTGAGGGCTTTGTAGTAGTTTGTGCATAGCATACATGGGCGCGTCGTGACATGGCCACCATCATTCATAGTAGACCCAACCTCTCCAGGTGTCTTCCCCACACAATCCCCTGCGGCTCCTGCACGCCCACAAGTGCAAATAAATACAACTAACAAGTGCACATGACCAAAACTACAAGTGGTAGCATACCATACTTCCGAAGTATAAGCCGTCAGGATCATGCCGCACAGCCCCGCTACGCCTGCGCATTGTGGGAATGCGGGCGGCATACACAGGTGTGTTTGTGCATGTCATGCTGCTGCATGCCACACAGGCCCACCACGCCTGTGCATTAACATGTGGGAATGTGGGTGGCATGCACATGTAACTGTGAGAGGTTCATTGAAAATGCGATAACCTGCTTAAATTTGAGGTGGCAGCTGTACAGTGTGCCCCTACGTGAAGTGGTTTGAACTTTCCCCTTGGGTCTGTTAAAGTTCAACATGACAATGAACTTCAACTCACCGTGGCAGCCAAACACGTCAAGTGTGTCGTCCATGATGCGCCGGGAGTGGAAGTAGTGGATGAATGTGTTGCTGACCGCACCACAAACATGTAATACATCTGAAGCATGCGGTGGTAACAGCTTCCCTATATGTTTATTTATACCACTGCTAGTAGTGTACGTGCAGTTGACATGCACTTGGCGGTGTTTCAACTTCAACTTGGGAGTGGACTTCAACTCACCATGGCAGCCAAGCACGTCGAGCATGTTGTCCACAATGCGCCGCAGCCGAAGGTAGCGGATGAAGGCGTTGCTGACGCCGCCGCAGATGCCCCCCTATGAACATGGTAACAGTACCCAGTACCCTATAGTTCAAAGTGTGTTTGTAGTAGTAATAGACGCGTGGTTGAAGGGTACGGCGGCAATTTGGCTTCAACATGGCAGCGAACTTCAACTATCCGTGGTAGCCAAACACGTCGAGCGTGTCGTCCACAATGTGCCAGGAGCGGAAGTAGCTGCTGGCCTTGCCACAAACGCCTCACACTTCAGTAGGATGCGGCGGCAGCCAAACGGGGGGTGCCCCGGCAAAGTGATCCAATTCAGACCTCCCTGAGGGGTGTTTGACCTGCACTTAGCAGCGGCACTCACCGTGACAGCCAAAGACATCGAGCGTGTCGTCCACAATGCGCCGTGAGCGGAAGTAGCGAATAAACGCGTTGCTGACCATGCCGCAGATGCCCCCAATGAACATGGCACCGCCTACCGTTACATAACCGGCAGCCGGCGTGATGGCAACAAGACCACAGATGATGCCGCCGCTCAAGCTGATGCCTGTCACTCGCCGCCCCTGCAGTGTAAGCGGCGATGGGTCACAGCGTACGAGTGAGTGACGGGTGTGTGTGTGTGGCCATGTGCAAAAAACATACTGAAATTGAAATCAAATCACATATTACGTGGTATTTATTTGGGTATTGCGATCATACCGTTCTCGCGCGTATCAAATTTCCATTGCACGCCGTATAACGTGTGTAAATGCGGCGCACAACGTGTTTATATGAACGTATTGACACGGTAAATACGCCATACTACATGGTAGTATATCGCAGTTTTTTGGCGTATAAATACGCTGTCCTTTGTATAACGTACAAAGCATGTTATAAACCCATCACTAAGTGTAAGCGGCGGCAGTGGTGGGCGCGGCAGTTGTCAGCAGCGGCAGTTGCGAGGGTGAAGAGCAGGTGGGGTGATGGTGGCGGCAGCAGGGCAGGGCAGCAGCAGTTGTGGCTAGCAACTGCGGGAGGCGAGCAGCCGCCACACCACTAGCAGCAACAGCAGTAGTGGCATCAGTCGCAGCAGCAGCAGCAGTGGCAGCAGCAGTAGCAGCAGCAGCAGCAGCAGGAGCAGCGCTGGAAGGGAAAGAGAACTCTAGCAACAGCACTGCATGTGTAGAGGCAGCAGCACCACCAGACGTGGGGCATGCCACAGGGAGCGCACCCACCTGGACATTGTCCCACAGCCCCCAGTAGGCCGCCGCCCACATGATTTGTGTATACAACAATGTACTTTACCATAGGGTTCCACGCACATACTACTAGTAGTTTATGTTTATATATTATGTTTTACATGAGGCACACCACAGGAAGCAGGCGCACCTGCGCACTGCCCCACAGCCCCCAGTAGGCCACCCCCACATGGTTTTGAATTACACCATGTAACGTAACATAGCGCACGCAGAACTTCTGTTGTACCAGGTAAACCACAGCGAGACAAACATGCGCACCTGGACATTGTCCCACAGCCCCCAGTAGGCCAGGCAGGTGGCCGCGGACACGTTGGTGTTGAGAATGGCCTGCGCAGATATGTAGCTCGCCTCAAGCGCGCTGCCGCCATTGAAGCCCTGCGCAGCACAGGCAGCACGTGCGCAAGCACCCACATTTAGAGATGGGTCACAGCGTATAACCTTCGCGTTTGTACGCCGTATAACGTATGTAAACACTACTTAGCACGCCGTATGACGTATGCAAATGAAAGTATTTATAAAGACGGCAGATACGAGATGGGCGTAGAAATAATGGCCTGCGCAGATATGTAGCTCGCCTCAAAGGCGCCGCCGCCATTGAAGCCCTGCGCAGCGCAGGCAGCGCGTGTGCAACAACCCACAGCGGTGTCATACTACTGTACTCCGAAGTAGTACATACTACTGTGGAGTACAGCGCATCGCGATCTAGAACACTTCGATTTAGTGCGGTATGCGGGTTAGTGCGGGGTCCACAGACCCGTCACAGACCACATGATTCCGTATAATCAATGCAAAAATGCTCTATCTGGTGCAGTGCTTGCCTCAAGAGGTGCTGCCGCCATTGGTGTCAGTCAAGTCATCTTTATCAAAATTTAAAAAGACGCAAAGGCAAAAATGTACCATATCATTTCATGTATTTTTCATCTAGACTTTTTAGTCTTAAATCATAAGTACCCTTGTATATCCTTGTACTGTATGGAAGGAGAGGTGCAAGAGTGAAAACACACAATACCAGCCTGCGTGCGCACCGCCCTGCGCAGCACGGGCAGCACGTGTGCGAACGCCCACAGTTGGTGATGGGTCACAGCGCATGATTTTCGCATAATACGCCGTACAATGTATGTAAAATACGCCGTATAACGTATGCAGATGAACGTATTATACGGCTAATACGCCATATATTCGTGTTCTGGGCGTAGATACGCGGTCTTTGGTATAACGTACCGGTAAGAAATACGTTATGCGCCGTGACCCAGCAGACCCAGCACTACCCACGGTGCTGTCATAAATACTTCGTCTTGAAGTATATGCTATGTGGGGACCAGTACCTGGCTAGCGTCACCAGCCTGCCACCGCTCCCATACAAGTGAGTTTGCTGCAGCCACGGTGCCTGCACCCTCCACTTGAATGCACCACATCTCTATGATGGACCCTGCGCTTTGATAGGTGCGAGACTTGCTGCCTTGGGTAGGGGCAGGTTTTTGCTTTGCCCACCCCCTTGCGCGGGTCACCCCAGGGTGACGGCCCCTACCGGCGGGGAGACCTAGAGTTTATCGCTCGTAGTTGAGTTTTCACATTACTAGTGCCCTCTATGGCAACTGGCAGACGACCTGCCAGGGCCCTAGCCTGCCGGCGGCTCAGGTCTGCCCGCTAGCAGCAGTTATTGCTCTTGGTTGTTCACAGCACTTTGTGTATTTGTGTTGCATACACTGCCGGGCATGTGCCATGGTCACACGTGGGCGTGCTGGCATGCATGACATGAACTGTTACATGCCCACAAGCGCAAGTAGTACATACAACTACTACTAGTGCTACATAGTACTCCGACGTGGTATACAGCAGTGGTACTTCTGAAGCACAGTGTTTGTACGTCTTTGCAGCAGTGCTAAGTCGCAGTTGCTGGTGAGTACCAAACATACCTGCCTGCCAAAATAAATACTACTTCAAGTATTTACTTGAAGTTCACATGAGTTGCAGTTGCTGGTGAGCGCCACACACACACCTGCCAGCCCAGCCACATGAGGGTGGTGCCGAGCATGACATAGGGTATGTGGGGCTTCGGCGCCTTCTCATCCGGGTGCACCCTGAGCAATATGCCATAAAGGCACACATGTCAGCAGTAGCATACGGAAGTGGCGGCAGCAGCAGCAGCAGCAGCAGCAGCAGCGGCAGCGACAACAGGAGCAGCAGTGGCGGCGGCAGCAGCAGCAGCAGTGACAACAGGAGCAGCAGCGGCAGCGGTGGCAGCAGCAGCAGCAGCAGTGAGAACAGGAGCAGCAGCGGCAGCGGTGGCAGCAGCAGCAGCAGCGGTGGCAGCAGCAGCATCAGCAGCAGCGGTGGCAGCAGCAGCAGCAGCAGCAGCAGTGACAACAGCGGCAGCAGCAGATGTCAGGGCAGCAACCAGGCGGACGGACGGTGACGGGTCAACCTGTCGTGTCAACCTGTCTTGTACTTCGAACTTGACGTTTCACTCAAAGGCACCTTTCCGTGCGCGACAGCGTGCCACCGAACGTGCAGCAGCAGCAGTCCCCGCCAGCCATGAAAGCCACCAGACTACCTGTGCGTACTTTCTACCAATAGCTAGGTTGTACCGGGCGCACGTGGCCCATGTCTCTAACCTGGTACAGTACACACACTTGAACTCAAGTTCCACTTGCTCACCTAGTTCTGAAGTACAAGGGGGGGGGAGGAACGGAAGTCGCCAGGGCACTCACGGTTTGCACCCTGCCAGCTGGCGAGGGTACAAGCAGAGTTGAAGTACCCTACCCAGCATGTGCAACTTCAACTCCAATCTAACTTCAACAATAGAGGAAGGGGGCGGCACTCACGATTTGTAGCCGACAATCCTGGCGAGTGTGAACGCAGACTTGAAGTTGGCCTTACCCAGCTTCTTCGTTAATTAAAGCCCTTTCGAACTTAAGGGTTAAGAACTGACTATGTACACTGGACATGGGGCTGTAATCCATTAGAGTAGTGCTCTGGCAACATGCCAGGCTTCCCTTAGAGTACTGAGCATTGCCAGCTTTTCGCACCCTGTATGATTTCCTTGCACCGTGTGCAAAAGACTTTCCGCGCTCTAAGCGGAGTTTTATAAAGTACACCTTCAAATCAACTTCAACAACAAAGGAAGGGGGGCGCACTCACGACTTGTAGCCGACCATCCTGGCGAGTGTGAGAGCGCTGAAGCCCGAAGCCATGTGGATCACGGTGCCGCCCGCAAAGTCCAGGTGGCCAAACTTCCTGCTCAGCACAACATGGGCAGCAGCACAGCATGGTGCTCAGCACAACATGGGTGCTCAGCACAGCTTGGGCAGCAGGACAGCGCAACATGGTGCTCAGCACAACATGGGGCAGGCACAAAGTCCAGGAGACCAGTTTCCTGCTGAGCACCACATGGGAAACTGCACAACATGTTGCTCAGCACAACATGTCGATATATATGAAGTACATGCACCCAAGGCAGTGTTTGTGCTATCAGGAAAGACAGAGGCGCAAGCTGGTGCAGCTTCGCGACTTCAATTAGGGACTAGTACACAACTTCAACTGCTTCACACACAGGGCAGTAGTTGGAACAATTTGCAGCTGCGCGCTACAGAAGCAGCTGGGGGGGGGGGCAGCTTCACACCTTCTCGCTGCTGAACGCGGCAACGCTTTAACCATTTGAGGTCGTGAAAAAGTGCAGAGGCAAAAGCTGAGCTTCACAACGTCACCATGTGCATTTACAACTTCAACTATGTGCAACCGCGGGCAGGCGCACCTGAAGAGCCCGCCAGGCGCCCATGTGCAGTGTGCGAGCGGGCAGTACACCACCAGGTGCCACACGCCGCAGAACAGCAGGACTGTGCTCAGCAGCCAAAACACCAGCCACCAAACCAAGCGCCAGCCGTCAAAACAAGCGCCATCCGCAGGCAGGCAGGCAGGCAGCAGCAGCAGCAGCAGCAGCAACAGCAGTAGCAGCGGCGGCGGCGTCAACAGCAGCAGCAGCAGCAGCAGCAGGGGCGGGGGAAGTGCAGGGGGGTGGTCGCAGGGTGTCAGGCTTGGCAGAGGTAGCAAGGATGGTGCCAGTCGGCAGGGGCAAGTGGTGGTGCACGTTGTGGCGAGAGAGTTGGCGCCACTTGGTGCATGGTGGCTTGACTGCCGCAAGTATCGGACTGTGAAACCCCCGGTGTGTCGGCGCACATGAGCCGTCGCTCACACTGGTTTCTTAATACTCTCATCATTATAAACATACTTTTAATTATATTATTATTATTATGCAAGAGAAACGGCGCCACTCAGTGCATGGTGACCTGACAACCGCAAGTATCGGAGTGTGAAACCCCAAGTTGCGTCTGCAAGCATGAGCCGCCGCTCACACTGGGGGGGTCTTGTTACTAGTGACGCGTAACAGCGCATAATTTTTGCATTATACTACTAGTAGTACGCCGCATAACATATGTAAATACGCCGTGTAACTTATGCCGATGAACGTATTTATACGGCAAATACGCCGTATATCGCGTTTTTGGGCGTAGAAATACGCCGCATTTTGTACAACGCGTAAAATACGTTATACGCCGTGAGCCATCACTACATACTACACATGTACATGTCCAGGTAAAGCAGGCAAGCCTGAAGAGCCACCACTCTCATCAAACCGCCACCCAGCACCGTGCTTGACGCCCGACATTCCGTGAAAGACACCACGGTGGTAATACGTGCGCCGGCAGCAATGGCCGGATTGCACCAAAAGACAGGGGTGTTAGACCCAAAACTCATTAAGCCCCTCCCCCCACTAATCTATGTTTTTCTTGACCTAGGCGGTACTAGGCTTCTGACAGCAATCAGTATAGAACCATGAGTGCAACGCCCCCAAACTTCCAGTCAGCCAGGGGGGGTCACTCACGCGCGCTGAAGTGCGCCCCGTCGACAACGGCGCCCGCGGCCAGCGCCGGTGCCAGAGGCTATGCTTGTTAAGACCCCCCAACCGCAAATTTACAGGCTGTTGACGTGCGCCAGAGCAGACCTCCGACAACCGGCGGTACACTTGGAGGACTTGTACTCAAGGTAAAACCATGAGTGCGACGACCTTTCAAAACCTTTCAGCCGGCCACGGCAAGCCGCTCACGCGCGCTGAAGTGCGCCCTGTCGACAACGGCGCCCGCGATCAGCGCAGGTGCCAGAACCGCAAATGCGGCCTCACACAGGCTGTTGCACCAAAAGACAGGGGTTTCAGGCCTGATCCTTTGCACTCTTGACCTACGACTTGGAGTATGAGTACTGTAGGTACATAGCAGGCTTCCGACTGCAGTCGGTATAGAATTATGAGTGCAACGCCAGGCGGGCACGGAGAGCCACTCACGCGCGCTGAAGTGCGCCCTGTCGACAACGGCGCCCGCAATCAGTGCCGGCGCCAGAACCGCGAATGCGGCCTCAAAGAGGCTGAACACTGTCAGGGGAATGGTGGGCGCCAGGCTGCCATAGGAGGGGGGAAGGGGGAGGGGGGGGATCGAGGGGGGCTTGATTAGGCACACGGGGTGTGGTGGTGAATGCATGTTGTGACACTGTGTGTGCGAAACGTGTATGTACGTCGTCAGTTTGGGGAGGGTGGGCGCGGAAAGCCCTGTGCACATGGGGAGCGGTTGATGAAGTCGAACACTACTCATTGGGGAGGGTGGGCACGGAAAGCCCTGTGCACATGGGGTGCGGTTGATGAAGTCGAACACTACTCATACCGTAGCGGTCTACAAGGTAATACCAGTGCCGCATGGCACCAAAGCGCCCAGCCCCCCGCCAACACCGGACCCAAATATGTATATGTACGTCGTCAGTTCAGGGGCGTGTGCTTATGCGTCACCGCGGCTGTAGCGGTGTTGGCTGTGTCATGTGGAGGGCGAACGTGCTTACAGCTGCTCGGCTTGGCGAGGCGAGTAGAGTAGAGTATAATAGAGTAGGGCATCGTGTGGACGGGTGGCAATTCTGCCATGTGGTGGTATGTAGGGCGAACGTACTTGCAGCTGTGCAGCAAGGCGGAGTGTGTGTGAGTGTACGAGCCTTCTTCTTGCGCGTGCGCATGTGCCGTGGGTGCACCGTCACACCGCCGTCTACGTCAATGTCACTGTTGACGTAAGACAGCATGCAGTAGATACTTCAGAGGTAACTGATGGCAGGTGGGGCGCACATTGCAAACTTGGAAGTACTGCAGATACCCAAGTACTTCGCACCCCATGTGTACACGGCTTTCCGCGCCCCAAGCGGAGTTTATTACAAGTGCTTCACAAGTATCACACTTCCTAATGCTAGTGTATGTAAACGTGCGTACATGCTACATGTACAAAAGTCTTTCAAGTAAGGCACACGTGGGTTTCACAAGTGGCAACTTTGGGCTGCAAGAGAGGGGACATGGCACATGGCAAGCCCACTAAAGGTGCTGCAGCTTCGTATTGAGACATGATAGGTAATACCCTCGTAAATAACACTTGGTGCCTGCATTTCATGTGGCTGAAAAGCAATGGCAGGGGCGGTCATCACGAGACCCGTGCAACAGTGTGTGCAAAGTACAAAGTACTTCAAGAAGCATATGAAAACTCAATCTAGGAGCGATCAACTCTAGGTCTCCTCACCGGTAGGGGCTGTCACCCTGGGCGGACCCGTGCCAAGGGGTGAACAAAGCATATGTTCTTCTATGGAACTCCTTATGTTAAGAGCTTACCAGCAGTATGCATATAAACCTGTGAAACAGAGCTCAAGTGGTCTGCGCAAACCATTCTGGGTTGGCAGCGGCCATACAAGTAGTACATCGCTGAGCTACAATGTTGTGCTGGCAGTTTGCATAGAATTACACATGTGCCGGGTACAGGCATGTGCACATGCATACATGCAAATACTCGGTACAAACCTGTAAAAAAAACTTCAAAGTAAGTAAAACAACACTCATGTGGACTGCGCAACTCACTCAGGGGTGGGCGCGCCGCCCAGCCCCTGTAGAAGTAGTACGCCGCCGGCCTACATGTCGTATTACCAGTTCGCATATTCATAAACATAGACGTACACATGCACCGGTGCATGCTTCGAACTACGTGTACAGTTTACATACTTGAAGTACAATCCTGTAAAACAGAGCTCATGGTGGTCTGCACAACTCACTGCGGGTTGGGCGCCCCCCCCGCACCCCTGTCGAAGTATTACGTCGCCAGGCTACGTTTTATGCTAGCAGTCGCATATAGATATACATGTTAACACATGTACATACACGTACAGCTTACGTACAAGCCTGTAGAAACAGAGCTCATTTGGTCTGCGCAATTCACTCCGGGTTCGGCGCGGCCCGCAGGCCCCTGTAGAAGTAGTGCAGACTACATTTTGTACTAGCAGTCTGCATACTTCATGATTGGAGTACAAGAGTACGAGCAAGTATACCGATAGAAGTAGTACAAGCCTGTGAAACAGAGCTCATGCGGTCTGCACAACCCACTCCGGTTTCGGCGCGGCCCCCACGCCCCTGCACAAGTAGTGCGTCGCCAGGCTACATTTGTACTAGCAGTCTGCACACTTCACAACACAAGTACAACAATATATGCATGTACATTCATGCATAAGAATACATGCATGTACACGCATGCATACTTACGAAGCACATACTTCGAAGCACTCACTCCGGGTCTGGCGCAGCCCCAACACCCTTGTAGAAGTAGTACGTCGCAGGGTTCCCCACCACGCCCCCCAGCACCGACTCCCCAAACGCCAGGCTGAAGCCCACCACGATCCAGAGTATGAGGATGAGAGACATGGTCGCGAACGACTGCGACAGCGTCGTGTTCAGGTTGGTGCGCTTCACCATGCCGCCGTAGAAAAAGGACACGCCGGGAATCTGTACGCGGGAGGGGGGCGGGCGGCAGGTAAGGGATTTCATGTGTGCAGACTATATGGTATGTGTGCTCAGCACCCACGATCCGGAGTATGAGGATGAGGGACATGGTGGCGGATGACTGCGACAGCGTCGTGTTCAGGTTGGTTCGTTTCACCATACCCCCTTTAGAATGACACGCTGGGAATCTGTGCGCGGGAGGGGGGGGGGGAGGGGGTGTTGCAGACAAGGGATTTCATGTGTGCACATAATACTTAAGAAGTGTGTGATTGTGCTCAGCAGCAGTTGAGTGTTGTGGTTGGTGCGTTTGACCACGCCGCCGTAGACAAAGGACACGCCGGGAATCTGTGCCCGGGAGGGGGATGGGCTGCAGGCTTCATGTGTGCAAGTGATATGATGATGTGTGCTCAGCAGCGGGTTAGTGTTGTGGTTGCTGCGCTGCACCATGCCGCCGTAGAAAGAGGACACGCCGGGTATGGGTGGGGCGGGACGTGGAAAAGGAAGTTCATGTGCGCGTGTGATGCGAGACTTGTGCTCAGCAGCAGCTGGTTGCATTGGACAGCAGCATTTGCCAGGATTGGGTGGTGTGCGTGTGTGGGCGCGGGGGGCGACATACACGGAGCCTCAGGTGCGCGCACGATGAACAAACTGCATTATGTTACAGGCTTGTGCTCAGCAGCTGCTGGGGTCCTGTGCAATCTGCCGCTGCCGCCAAAAACATGATGCATCACTCGGGCGGCGGGCTGCGGCAGGCCGTGCCGCGATGCTGCATCATCCATTTCCAGGGCCGGCATAGCACCGGCGCCGCAACCGCGCACGCAGGAGCACAGGCGGCTTTGCACAGCCGGTACGGCTACTGCGCGGCACTCCCCAATGAAAAAAAAACTGGTTGAGTGGGACCACCGACTTGGATGCACAACTACGGCAGCTGCTGCAGCCGTCGCTGGACGTCGTATCGCATCCAGCGGTGCACTTGTGTGCTGAGTACGCAGCAGCATGTGACCCGCACAACACCAGACACGCGCTATGTGACATTGCGCGCCCATAAGCGCTAGTAAGCACGTTTTGATTGCGGCAACGCACAGCAGTGCGCACCCCACGCCCTGGCTGTCAGCGCCGCGACGGTGCTCAGCAGTTGCCACCACAGCTCGACAGTGAGCGCAGCTGCAGTTTCGTTTTTTCTGGTCTTTTTGGGCGTGCAACACCGGTATTTTTGAGGCAGCCTACATGATGTTTGTATACTTCAAAGTTGAAGATCATGAAAGCGAAGGGCGGTTTGGGGGCCGGGTGCATGTGCAGGGCGGGGTGAGCGCACTGCTGCGTCTGGGGCCGCTTAGGCATACACACTTCCGGCGCGTGTACATGTGGGGGCTGGCTGGTGTTTTCACCAGGTGGACAAATCACCCCACAGGCTTCGGCCTGGCATTTTTGCCCCAGCCACGGCAGTAGCTGGGCTTAGCAAGCTTTTGGTTTCTTTCACTTCCACTGACTGACGGCACACATATGTAAATATATACTACTGTATACTTCTAAGTACCATATACTTCAAGAAGTATATATAAAAACGCCTACAGTACAGTGGGCCGCACATGACAATTCGGCTGCTACTGTACATGGTGATACCTGCATTCTTGCATGCCCACTAGTGCACATCTATACCACTACATGTACACCATTACTGTCATGTACTGCTGCACATGGGTTAGGGGTGCTAGCTGCTGCTGCTGCCGCCATCGCAGCTGCACTTTCACAGCTTCGCAGGCGCTTTGTGTCTGTGCTGCAGCTGACAAGGCGCCGTAAGGAAGCTTCCCATAGAAGCCAACACAAGCCGCGCTGGAGCTCAGCGACACAAACCCACGGGTGCTACTGCAGTATACTGCTGCCTATGCCGCCGACGTGGCGCGTCGCACCCGCCAGCCAAGTGATTGCAACATGCACGTGCAGCAGCAGCAACAACAGCAACAACCCAACGCCGTGCTGCACACAGCAGCACCGCAGAGCACCAGCGCCGGGCCGGGTGCTGCCGTGCCGCACACCGCAGCAGCGAAAGCGAAACCGCCCCATCGAAGCAAGAGAGCACACTGCGCATGTCGTTAAAGAGCGCTAGCGACCACACTAGACCCCGCTGGTGGTGGGATGTTTGACAACACAGCCCACCGCCACAACACACAGATGGGGGGGTGACGACATGGCTGCATGGCGCACAACTCCGCCAGGTACAACCACGCAGTAAGGTTGACTGCGCGTACACGCTGCTGGCGTCGCTGCTGCACACCACGCAGGGGGGGGGTGCTCGCAAATCGCAACGCGTGAGTTCAGACACGCGCGGGGCTCCGCGTGGGCTCGACGAAACATGCGCACACCCCCACACACCATGGCTGTGCTGCTGCTATGGTTGTGGCGGCGCGGCTGGCTGCTGTTCGTTATGAGCACACGCTGCCGGCCTGGGTGGCGACAGGCTGCCAACGCAAGGCGCGCCGTGGCACTTACCATGAGCAGCACCAATGCAGTCGCCATCATGCTCCACGCCGTGTCGCCAGCATCAATGGCCGCAAGCTGCTCCCCATAGGGCTCCAGGTCGCCATTGCGGCCGGCGGGCACCACCAGCACCAGCACTATCAGCACCGTCAGGGCCAGCATGGTCATGGCGCTGAAGGCCCGCACCCTGAAGGCAGGCCGCAGCCATGCCTCGTGATCGAGCACCTGCATGGTGCCGCGCTCCCTCCCGTGCTGCTGGTGCCCCCCAGGGCTATCGTGGCAAGCGCTTTACTCGCGCGCGGCGGGCTGCGTTGGCCAGGGCTGCCGTCGTTCAGACCACGCAGACGCGCGCCACCACCACTAGGGGGCGGGGGGGGGGGCAGGCACCGCTGTTTTTTGATGGGCAACAACAAAGCGCGTTTGAAGGTTCGCCCGTCGCTTCAATGCTGCTCGTTTCGCCACACCTGCGCAGGTGCTCACAGAGCCTCCAGCTCACCACACAGGAAGTTCGTCTCAAGTGCACGGACAGTCTGTAGTCCCTCCTCAAGTGCAGTGCAATTGGCATGACACGCATGCATTCCGTGTCATGTGCGCAGCGCCAATGCCGGTATGTGTGTATACATACATACATACATGCGTACATACGTGTGCATGCTTTGCATACAGTACATGCACGCACACACACACGCGGCCAGCACAACCGGAGCCAGGTCGACATGCGTGTACAGCGTCTGTGTGGGTGGGCCGGCCCGCGCCCCCCCGCCTGAAGTCCCTATAGGTATACTGTGACAGTCTCATACACGCTCAACAACTGCACACTCAGAGTGTGACACTCTGCATCCCCCCCCCGTTGGGAATGTCACTCGCAGTTCTTGCGAACGTCAACAGAAGACGTGCTGCAGCCATGGGTGCTGAAAGCTTCGTAACATGATGTATACTCTGCATGCACCGCAGTGACTGTCATGGCTCGTGCAGCTACTACTAGTAGTGTCATACTATAGTTGTATATAGTAATAGTTTTAGTTATTTGCACTTGGGGGCGTGCAAGAGCCCATGACATATGCATGCCAGCACGCTCACTGGCGGCCATGACACGGATTAAATGCATGACAAAGTATGTGTACGGACAAAGAAGAGGGCTAGCGGGTGCCCGCAGGCTAGCTAGGGCTCGACCTGCCAGGGCAGGTCACCCTCCAGGGTGCCATG
>JAULBY010030285.1:0-15860 GCA_032358315.1 Ophiocytium majus
GGGGGGGGAAGGGGGGGGGTGGGCGGGGAAAGGGGGATTGAGAGCGCACCTGCTGAGCAGCAATGTAACTGCTGAGCAGCTCCGGTGCAACCCTGCTCAGCACAAGATGCGCGCGCCTGCGCACGAGCCGCAGTGCTGCTCAGCACAGAGGCGCGCGCCTCTCCGGCCGCAGCGCGCATGTGCTGAGCAGCAGCGCCGCGGCCCTGCTCAGCGCAGGACCGCTGAGCAGTGGCACAAACTTGCTGAACAGAGTATTTGTGAACAATGTAAACGTACTTATGAATTCAATTTTCTAATAAATACATCAAGTATGCTACGTAGAAGTATGTATACCCTATCTCATGTATTTTGTGCTGCTGAGCAGCGCCACAACCCTGCTCAGCGCAGGACCCGCGCACCTGGGTGATGGGCTCGTGCACGGTCACGAGCTTCGTCCCGTCGGGAAACGTCCCCTCGATCTGTATCTCGTGCAGCAGCGCGGGGACGCCCGCCTGCACCTGCCGCAGCCCCAGCATCTTTTTGCCCGCGTCCATCAGCTGCGCCACCGTGCAGCCGTCTCGGATCAGCTCCAGCAGCTGCACAGCAGACCAACACCATCACAAATAAGCTTCGCATATTTTATGCATATCGCTCGCCAGTGTCTTCCAGTTGTGACCCTTCTGGTAGATTTAACAACTACCGTCTAGTGCTTACTTAACACCCCCCTCAGTAAATAGGGCTTGGCAGTAAGAAGGGGGGGGGGTAAGTAGTTAGGACGAGCAGTCCAAACCTTTTGGGGGGGTAAGTAATTAGGGACAAAGCTCCCGGACGCCTCTGGTACTCATGCAAACCCCCTCTGGTGCTACTGCTAGTGCATGCGCGCAAGTTTCCCGGCCGTTTCTTTCAGAATGCTCTCAGCAACGTTGTTAACTGCACCCAAGGTTTTGCCGAACAGGCCGCCGCGCGAGTGTTGACTGCAGCAGCAGCATCGCCGAGCCAGCCCGCTCGCCAGCCCGCCCACGCACTTTGAGGGCTGCCACAGACAAGGCAGCATCCATGCCGTGCCCGAAAGAACGTCCGGGCCTGGCGCTGCCGCCGCTAACACCAGCACCTGAGCACCCACGGAGGGGGGGGGCAGCACCGACGGCACCTGGGCACTGCCCTGTCCTGCCCTCTCATGAAGAGCAGCCAGGCGCTGCTGCCACCCCTGCTCTGTCGGCCAGCTCTGACAATGCATATGTGCAGCTGGCTGTAGCCCCTTGCAGCACTGACGACGGTGCACTGCCAAAGCTGGGGCATTGCTTGCATCACAAACAGGCTGTGCTGGCCGTGCTGGGTTGTGGGGGGGGGCAAAACATTAGACGGCGCCAGGTTTTAGGGGGGGTGAAGTAAAAAGGGGGCGCCGGGTGAAAAAGGGGGGGTGAAGTAAATAGGGGGCGCCAGTTAAAAGGGGAGTAATTAGGGACGCCCAGTTAAAATCCTCCCTATTTACTGAGGGGGGTGCTAAATAAGCACTGGACGGTACTTCAGATGTACACCACTACTATTATTACTGTAGTACTACTGTAATATTAGCATCTTTTTGCCCGCGTCCATCAGCTGCGCCACCGTGCAGCCGTCGCGGATAAGCTCCAGCAGCAGGCGGGCGGCAGCAGGCAGACCAACACCATAATAAGTACTATAAGCACAAAGTAGATTGTTACCTAGTTTCAAAATCTATATACTTAAAAGTACTGCAGCGGCAGGTGGAGGCGTGTTGGCGCAAACGCTTGCAAGTGTCAAATCCCACATATTCCCAGTATTGAAGTTTCTGGTAGAGTTTGAGAAACTTTTTTTACTGTTGTACCACGTAGTGTCATTATTTTATCTGCTGTATCTATTTCTGTTGACAGTAGGTCATGTGTGTGTGCGATTGGGGACTGCTGGTCTAGTTCTGAACGTACTAAACAGTAGCTGTGATGTCGCGTCATGCCTCATACTTACAAGTAGTCAAGCTTCTGGTACACTTGATAACCAATACTGCGAGGTATTATTAGTACTTACTATTACTATGTACTATTATTGGCTGTAACATATTTGTTCACAGTAGGCCATGTGTGTGTGAAATTAGGAACTGCTGGTCTAGTTCTGACAAGGCACAGGCGGCGAGGACCCGGACCAGCTCCAGCAGCTGGAACACGGCATGGCAAAAAAAAACCGGCATCAAGCATAATTCAACATTTTATAGACAAGAAGGTGATGTTGTTGATTCCACACCCCAGCCACTCACGAAGTGATGTACATGGAAGCGGGTAAGAGGGGGGGGTGCGTACAACTGTTAACTTGTCTGTAATGCCTCTGGTCATAACTTGAAAGTTTTTTCATGAATGGTGCTTGTGGATAGGTAGCCGTAGCTGATCAGCGCTCCAGCGGCTGACGCACGCTTGGCACGGCCGAAACAAAAACCAGATGTAATGTACTGTGGTAAAGCTGTTGATGGGTGTTTGATGTTACTACCTTCGATGGTGTTGTAAAAATCCCGGCCAATCACGACATGGCGGACGTGGCAACACGTTGGGAGGGCGCGCGGGCGTAACTGCATGCAAGCGTCAAGCTGGCTGTGCTGCTTCTGGTACACTTGACAGTATATTTTACACTTCGAAATATTACTGTACTATGATTGAAAACGTACTGTAGAACGGCGCGCGCGCTTGGCGCACAGGCCGGAAGGGGGCGTGGGTCTGAACTGCTTGCAAGTGTCAAGTCGGATAATAGTCGCGGCACTGGTAGTCTTGTGAAAGTGTTATGCATGAAAATACTACTGCAACTACTAGGAAGTAAGTACAGCTTTTCATGCCACCAACGGGAGTAGCAGCAGCGTTGGCGGTAGGGTGCTGCGGCGCACAACCGGTGACTAGCCTGGATGCCGCAACAACAAGTAAGTACCATCAGGTGCCTACAGTACTGAGCACCCCTGCCCCCCCCCCCCAGTTCACGCTAGAGTGGAAGTTTCAGATCACGGGCTACACCTCACCAACTTCAAGTTGGTTTTGTAGTGAACCTGGTGCACCGAGCCTCACCTGAAAAAAGGAGCATGTAGTGCCCACTTAGCTCCTCTGTCCCCGCTCCAGTTTGCACTAGAGTTGAAGTTTTAGATTGAGGTTATACCTCATCAACTTCAACTCACTTGTGTAGCGCAATGCGAGGTCATGTGCGTTGCGGGCTCCAAATGTGGAGCAACAACTCACCAACTTCAAGTCGTAATGTAGTGAAACAGGTGGACCGCGCCTCGCGGAGCACATCTAACCCGATTACGAAACCGCCTTGAAGATGGTGAGGTGTAGCTTCACACCGGAACTTCAACTCCCTTTTAAAGGGGGGGGGGGGGGGGGCTCAATAGGCACCACACGGTACAACTTTCATGTCAACTACTTCTAGAAGTACTTCAGTCAGTGGTGCGCTGCTGAGCTACTCACCATGGGTGTACAACTGCTGCCATATCAGCTGCACTGTGCTAGCGCGCTGCTGTTTGCTCCACGGGCGCACAAACTGGCTGTGTTGAGCACAAGACAGTGCTCAGCAGGCACGCAGCGGCGGCGCGGTTGCCGCGCTGGTGCCCCCCCCCCCTGCACAGCCTGGAGCCCGCTTACAATGGCTGCTGACTTGGGTTCTCTGGCATGACCCCAAGTTCAACAACCCCCAACTTCTAATATCACAGGTTGTGCACATGACCCTGTGTCTGGAGTAACACACGAACTTCAACTTATAAACAAACTTCAACTTCGGCTGTCTGCAGCCAACGTACCTGCGTGGAGATGAGCGCAATCGCCTCCGGCAGGTTCAGCTGCACTCCCCTGGCCAAGCGCTTCTGCGCCAGGTAGCCGGCCTGCAGCGCCGAGTCACCGGGCCCGATCCGCACGCGCACAGCGGCGTGAACAAAATATCAGCATCGCACGGCAACAAGCAGCGCGGAGCACCCAGCGCGTCACCGACACCGCCGACAGCAGCGGTGCGCACGTCAGCAGCTGGCGACAGCCGCAGCAGAAGCGCCAGCGCCGGCGGTGTGGCAGGGGTGGTGCACTTGCACCCGCCGGCCGCAGCGGCCCCACACAAAGCACGAAACACACGCAGTGAACTGCGCGGCGGCAATGGATTTTGGCAGAGATCATGCAGGCTGCTTGGCAGGCGCGGGAGCCTGCTGGAGTGGTGGCTTTGCGCAAGTCACGGCCAGCGGCATGGCAGACGTCGGCGCTGGCAGAGGCCGCCATTGGCATTAGGCGCGTGCAAGGTCTCAAAGGTGACGCGTACGCAAGGCCCTGAGATGGTTTTGGAGACCGCCTGGCAGTGGCGATGGGCTCACATTGTGAAGCTTGAGCTTCTCAAGCTCTCTGGGAGCGAGCCTCATGACGGCAGCAGCAGCGACACCGCCCTCTCTGGCCTCCGCAACTGCACCAGCAGCCTCAGCGCCACTGCAATGGAACGATGGTGCAGCGCGCCCTGCTGGAGCTCAGTTGCTGGCAACGTAGTGCTGAGCACACCACGGGTTCATGCGACCCGGGAATACGCCATTTGCTCAGCACTGGGGGAGGCAATGACAGCATCACACAACTGGGGTATCACAACAGCAGTCTCACGCGCTGCACCGCCCCTCACCGCCGGTGCACGACTGCGTGTCGCTGATGGCTGGCAAGGCGGTCCTCGCGGTGTTCGCCGTGGGGCTCAGTCTGCTGGGCAGCTCGCAGGCATTCGCGCCCGCGGCCGCGGCTGTGGCCAGGGCACAGGGCACCGGGAGCACCAGGTTTGCACGGCGGATGGCGTCGTACGGCCGAGAAAGAGGCTGCGCCCGGGCGTCCGCCAGGGTGAGAGACGAGACGCCGCTTGTCTTCTCTGCCTTTCATGGTGCTGGTGCAGGCAGAGCGGGCGCTGGCACTGTGCTGAGACGGTGTGTGAGCGTTTTGTGGGCCGCGCGTCATGTGACCCTGGTCGAGTCTGCCACGGCGCACACAGAGAGAAAGTCGGTTCCTGCAAGCCGCAGCGCACCACAGCGCGGCTGCGCCTGTGTGGCTGACCCGCCCGGTGCTGCTGCATAACGCTAGCCCCGTGCCTGCGGGCAGAGCGCCGGGCAGGTGCGTTTCCCGCCCCATAGGGTGCAAGGTTGTCGTTGCTCGCTTTTCTGACTCACGGCCTGCGCTGGCGAAGATGCGATGGTGTCATGCGGCCTGCCGCCGCGCATGGGACGCCAGCCCTTGATATGCGTGCGTACACAAGCGAGCCACTTGTGCGGCTCAGCGCAGCTGACTGTGCCGGTCGTCTTATGGCGCGCGGCAACATGCCGGGAGCAGCAGCAGCACAGCAGTACAAAGCACCTGCAACAGCACTGGTGTGTCTGCACCACCCCCAACATTCCACATGTTAAACCAAGCTTTATGGCCACCAGCACTTCCGTGTTGTCGCTGCAAGCTATCATTTCCTCCATTTCAAGGGCCTAAGCTGCCGGTCACCACGCTCATCGGCATACCAGTGGCAGCAACACACCACTTTTGCTGACTGACAACCACGAACTACTGTTGTTGTCTTGTTGACGTCAATGCCGTTCCAAGTTAATAAGTGCACTCAGCTGCCGAGCAACGTTCTGCTGGGCACCCTGCTCACCGCCTTATTCACACTTGGGATTTTGTTTTGTGTGCACACAGCTGCTGAGCATCTGCTGCTCAGCTGCACTGCACTCGCCGTCATCTCGCACCCATGTCCGCGCTTGGAACTTGGCATTTTGTTTTTGGGCACGCAGCCGCTGAGCATCTCCTGCTGAACAGCTGCTGGGCACTGTTACCGCCGTGCACTTGCAGCACTTTGGCAAATGATTGGTGTATTTATTTGTAAGTAATACCAAATATGTATCTTTCTTTTCTCTTTTTACGCTCGCAGCTGCTGAGCATGTCGGCGGAGGCGGAGGCGCAGCCCGCAGCGGCTGCGGCGGCGGTTGCTGAGGAGGAGCCCCTGGAGTCCAATGAGCCCGCACCCGCCACGTTTGTGCAGTGCATACAGCAGGCGGCGCGCGCGACGGAGAAGGTGCGCTCGCCATATAGCACCTTTTACTTCGAAATATTATAAATGAAGTATTGCTGCGTAGAAGTACATGTTTTTTTTGTTGAAAGCTGAAGTTGGCAAGTGCACTTTTTGTGCAGTGCATACAGCAGGAGAAGGTGCGTCGGCATGTGGCAGTGACAAAGTTATACTTCGAAGTGGGTAAAGTTTTTATTATCTGGTGAATGTTTTTCCTGAAAAAACATCAGACATGGAGACATAAACCTTGCTGGGCATCCAAAGCAAGCCCGGCCCTCAAAGGGGTACTGACCGCCTGCGCGCACTGCACATAGCAGGCGGGGCGCGCGACGGAAAAGGTGCGTGCGCGCTGACATCATTATGTAATATTTACAATGTGTACTTCTAGTCATGAGAAGTAATATCTGAAAATTTCGTACAAGTATGGTGACATGGAATATCATGTGGGGGCTGTAGTTGCGCTTTGTGCAGCGCATACAGCAGGCGGCGCGTGCAGCGGAGGAGGTACACGCCCCATATGGCACCTTTTACTTCAAAAAAGTATTACAGTATAAGCGCGACAAGTAATGTAGTACGGTTGTGATATACAGTGTTGAAAAGTAAGCCAGCATTGGTGAGTGCGCTCTTTGTGCAGTGCGCGCAGCAGGCGGCGCGCGTAACGCAGAAGGTGCGCTGCACGCGGTACCTCTTAATCAACAAGTTATTTCAATAATTTTGTTTAATGTACTTCTGTAGTACATGATACTGGTGAGGAGACCTAGAGTTTATCGCCCATAGATGAGTTTTCACATACTATAATGGTACTTGTGCTTTATTCGATGCTTTTTATTTTTGTCGTGAGGTTTGGTGTGCGCGACCGGGAAGGTGTGCGGCACGCACCATTTTGTTGATAGTTCAAGTAATAAAACATTGTTCCACATGCTGCCACTTAGTATGTAGTTCAGAAGTAGGATTGAGTTTCAAACCACGCCCATGGCAGTGTGTACGGCTGAGTTTTGACAGCCTCGCGCGAGTCTACCTCGTGGGCTTCCGCAGCATCCTTAACTCAAAATGTCAAGCCCTGAGGGTACTGGCCCGGGGGGCCTTTGGTTAGTTCTGACTAGGTAGTTATCCAAATATATATTGTTATAAATATTGCCATTATCGTTACAGTACGTATGTTAATTATTATTTATCATATTCTGATAAACACTGCAACGGGCTTGGCCTGGTATCTTGCCCCACCCAGGGCAGATCTAGGCTTTGTATTGTTTTTTTAAAAGAAACTTCAGGGCTGTTACAAGCTGGGACAATGCTGCGGATGGCGGAAAATACACGTGTTTACTTGGGAGTGTTATATAATCATAAATACACTCAGAAGTGTATACAAAGTACATACTTTGAAGTTCTTTCAGGTGTACTTCAGGCATGTTACTGTATACTTCGTAGTACTTCTGGAGTATATGCTTCGAAGTATACACGTGTTCATGCAATTATGTTATAACATCCATGTAGTAGCATGTGTGCACTCTTTGTGTAGTACAGCAGAACTCACTAGTTTCTAAAAATATTTCTCCCACATACTTCAAGAACTACATGCCTTCTGATGTGTACATGCTACCACTGTGGTGTATATATATATGTATGTATATATATATGTATAGCCACACTTGCTGACACCTACAAGCCGCTGAGCGTGTTCACATGCACGACGTGTGTACATGCACAGATCAGTCAGTTGGAAACTTCAGTTTTAAACACATGTGTCATGACTCATGTTACACTGAACATGTTGCTTTGGTTGCAGTGAGAAAAAACGGGAATGACAAAGTTGAACTGTGCTGCACGATCCTAAAGCATGGCGGCGGGTTCCTCTCATTGTATGCACACGCACAAATAATCTGCATGCTCAGCACTTCGATAGTGCGTGTGATGCAGTAGAAAAGAACAATTAAAATTGTGCTCCGCACTCCCTGAAGCCACCGCAACCAGTGTGGATGTACAACGATTTTCATACGTTATCCAAAATCGGCGTAGTGTGTCTAGGCCAAAAAAACGCGATATACGGCGCATTTGCCGTATAAATACTTCTGAAGTACTGTACGTTCATCTGCATATGTTATACGGCGTACTTCGTATGGTGCGAAAATAATATACGCTGTGACCCATCACTACTAAATTGCAAGGAGACGCATGCAGTGTGCGCACACTTGTTGGAACATCAGTCTTTAATTCAAAAAGTACCGGTGTGTGGTTTGTAGTACCTTCTGCTGCAAGTGCATAGCTTCATTGATGTGCACCTGTGGGCAGGCAGGAACGCTGGCCATGCACACCAGCGTGTAGCTGTGTAGAGATGGCCATGCCCGGCCTCATTTGGACACTCCCACAGCAACAAGAAATTTATACGTTATTCTGAACAGAAACGCGCTGTGTCCCACAGCATCAAGAAATTTGTGCGTTATTCTGAACAAAAACGCGCTGTGTCCCACAGCAACAAAAAATGTATGCACTATTCTGAACAAAAACGCGCTGTGTCCCACAGCAACAAGAAAATTGTGCGTTATTCTGAACGAAAACGCGCTGTGTCCCACAGCAACAAGAATTGTATGCCTTATTCTCAACAAAAATGCGCTGTGTGCATCTCACCCCCCTCGCTCAACCCGCCATCTATGCATTTTGGAATCACTGTAAAAAAAGTGTCAATTGAAGCTGGTAAGTAAAAACAAAAATGGCCATGCCCGGCCCTGCGCAGACACCCACAACTTTTTTTTTGTGCACAGTCAGCAACAACAAATAGGTGCCATATTATTATGACAGACATGCACCGAGTGCACTTGGCCGCTGCTTGCTCAACCCCCATCTGTTCATTGAACTACCACTAAAACATCACATACCGTAAAAACATTTTGTCAATGAAATCAGGCCATGCCTGACTTTCCGTTGTCAGCGTAAACCGCATGTGCAGGAGGGCAGACTGCTTTGGAGCTTACCCCCCTGTCGAAAAATATATTAGCAAGTGATGGCCAGCAAGGCAATGCAGCTTTTCTTTTGCGCATGAGGTATGGTTCAGGTATGAAGGTTTAGCGCCACCACCTCATATTTCTGTGAAACAAGTTTAGGCCAACACACATTTGTATCGGAATCATGGGCGATTTTTCACTCCCCTGCGCGCAGGCCATGGCGGATGGGTACAAGCTGCTGGAGGTGGAGTTTCCGCCGCTGAACGTCGATTTCCTGGAGGACTCCACGTCGTCGGCGTACGACATTTCGCGCGCGAATGTGCGCCTCGCGTCGCAGTTTGGCGAGTTTTTCGCCACGGACGGCAAGCGCGTGAGCGTGCTGCTGCCGGATGCTGCTGAGCTGGAGCGCGCGATTGAGGACGAGGTGAGTTGAAGTTCCTCAAGTATGAAAACCATGTGGTAAATACTTTTGAAATACCGCATGTACACCGGAATATATATTTTCACGGTGTATGAGTTTTTTGCCACGGACGGCAAGCGCGTGAGCGTGCTGCTGCCGAACGCCGCTGAGCTGGAGCGCGCGATTGAGGATGAGGTGGGCACGCAATTGAGGTACAAAAGCCATGTGGTGAATACTTTGAAGTATATACACATGTACTACAGTAGTACACTTCGGAAGGTATATATTTTTACAGTTCGGCGAGGTTTTCGCGACCGACGGCAAGCGCGTGACCGTGCTGCTGCCGGACGCCGCTGAGCTCGAGCGCGCGATTGAAGATGAGGTGGGCACGTAGTTGAAGTTGTCAACTATAAAAAATATATGACTTCGTACTTTAGTATATATATACACTCCGTTGAACTTCAACAGCGTGAGCATGCTGCTGCCGCACGCCACAGAGCTGGAGCGCGCCATGCGGGCACGTAGTTGATGTGTGTCCAAGTATGAAAATCATGTGGTATATGTGTACATACTTCAAGGATACCGGTATATATTACATGTACTGAAGTACCATTATGTTTTTATGTACACAATGTTTATATGTGTACATGTATCTGCATTTGGCGGACGGCAAGCGCGTGAGCGTGCTGCTTTCGGACGCTGCAGAGCTGGAGCGCGCCATTGACGACGAGGTGGGCACGTAGTTGAAGTTTCTGAAGTTCACATTACTTTTGAAGCACTTGGAAGTCTCTCAAGTGTTGGAGTTACTTCCGACGTACATGTACTACTACAGTCGTAGTATGTGGTAACTGTATGTACTTCGAAGTATATACTTCAACAACAACTGCAACAACGTCAGCGTGCTACTGCCAGACGAGTGGAGCTAAAGCGTGCCCAGGGACGGGCCCCACAGCGCAAAGTGTTGTGTGCACGTCATGTGGTGTACGAAGTACATGGCAAATGAATACTAGTAAGTAAATGGCATGGACTATGGGAAGCCTGAGTGTCAGGATTGTATGGAAGTCATGTGTGCTACTTAGTGTAGAGTATGGGAAGGGTGTGGCACCGCTTGCCGTGGAACTTGCCTCCCGTGTACTCCATGGTATGAATGTGGGGTTTGGGTACCACGAGTACCTTCACGGAGTAGGGGAAACATGCTGTGTGCATCGGTGGCGCGAGTACACACGCACAGTAGAGGAATATGTAGCAGTGGCTGCTGTGAATGGCGGCCGCCGCTGTGCAGCCGTCGCCGCTGCTGCTGCCGCTGATGACTCTGGTGTCTTGCTCTTGCTGCCGCTGCCTGCCGCCGCCACCGCTGCTGCTGCTGTCTGCTGCCGCCGCCGATGCTGCTGTGTGCTACTCTCGCTGCTGCCGCCGCTGCCGCTGCTACTGCTGCCACTGCTGCTGTGCACCGCTGCTTTGCACTGCCGCTGCCGCTGCTGCCACTGCTGCTGCTGCGCCCGCTGCTTCGCACTGCTGCGGCAAACGCTACTTCAACTTTTCTACTTCAACTATGCTACCTCAACTGGCAGCGCACGGACGAGCTGTTCCCCCGCGTGAAGCTGACGTCTGTGCGTAAGAGCGTGGCGGGCAGCGCCAAGAGCTTTGACCAGGTATGCACCCCTAATTATACTGTCGGGTTCTTTGATTGGCGGCAAGTCCAGGGAGGCCGATCCCGCGGTGGAACAGATATGTACACGTGTTCACATGAATTCACATGAACTTCCATGTTCATTCACGCGCCGTGCAGATGCTCTCAGGCTTCTTCGGCGGCGGCAAGTCCGGCGAGGTCGAGCCCACCGCCGGCACGCACATGTTCACATTTCACATGAACCCATATGATTTCACGTGTTCATTCATGAATCCCCGCGCTCATTCACGCCCGCGCAAATGCTCTTGGGCTGCTTTGGTGGCGGCAAATCCGGCGAGGTGGAGCCCACCGCCGGCACATACTTGGTCATGATTTCACATGATGAATTCACATGAATCCCCCATGTTCATTCACGCGCCGTTCAGATGCTTTCGGGCTTCTTCGGCGGCGGCAAGTCCGGCGAGGTCGAGCCCATCCCCGGCACCGACATGTACGTCGCCATCATCTTCTCCTGCCAGGAGCTGCCGGACCTGCGCAAGCTCGCCGAGCTCTCGCCCGAGACCCCCATCGTCTTCTTCAACTTGAAGTTGGACACGCAGCGCGGCGACCTGGGTCTTCCCGCGTTTCCCCCAAAGACCCTCCACTGGGAGTTCATGAGCAAGATCAAGCCTGTGTACCTGCTGCGGGCGAGGGCGTATAGCAAGTCGCTGGCGCGCCCGCCGTACCTGGTGAACTACCAGGGCGCGCAGTTTCGGGTGTACCCGGGGGCGTACCAGAGCCTGCTGGACGTGGGCGCGGCGCGCTACAAGCAGGCAAGGCGCTGTTGTGGTCATGGTACTGATAGGTACCCGAACGTACGACCACTTCAGACATTATTAGTGTAGTATAAAGTACTTTTCATGTGCTCATGGGCTCTGGGTGTAGGGGGTACCAGAGCCTGCTGGGCGTGCGGGCCGCACGCTACAAGCAGGCGAGGGGTGCCATTCGCTTGGTAAGAATACTACTGCAGTAGTAGTTCATAGTTAAAGTACTACTTACTGCTACTACTACGTAGTACATACATCAAGCACCTTTTGAAGTGCTTTTCATGTGCGCATGGGCAGCTGTGCGTGTGTCCGGGGGCGCACCGGAGCCTGCTAGACGTGGGCGTGGCGTGCTACAAGCAGGCAAGGGTGCTAGCCACGTGATAGGAAGGCTGGTCCATACTTGGAAGTAGTGGTACTATTTAGTGTTACACTACTGCCGTATACTTCAGAAGTATAACCGAAGTATCAAGCTCTGCAAAGTTGTGTTCATGTGCGCATGAGCTCTGAGTGTAGGGGGTACCAGAGCCTGTTGGACGTGGAAGCCGCGCGCTACAAGCAGGCAAGGGGTGCCGTCCATGCGTTCAGAAGACTAGTTCATACTACTAGTACTTCGAGAAGTTCTCCTTGGTAATACATACATTAAGCTCTTCGAAATACTTTCCAGGTGTGCATGAGCAGCTCTGCGTGTACCCCCGGGCGTGCCAGCGCCTGCTGCACGTGGGCACAGCGCACTACAAGCAGGCAAGGTGCTGTTGCGGTCATAGTGCTGATTGATACCGTGCACCCCTGCTTGTGCTGTGCATGCTACTTCAACTATGCACATTCAACTGTTTACTTCAACTGCTGAGCAGACCTGTGGCCAAGGTGTGGTGCGGCCCGCCCTCGGCGAGTTCAAGGACATTCTTACCTCTGCTATGCACGCTACTTCAACTATGCTACTTGCAAGTATGATACTTCAACTTTGACACTTTACCTGTGCTACTTCCATTCTGCTACTTCTGCAGGTGGCCAAGAGTGTGGTGCGGCCCGCGCTCGGCGAGTTCAAGGACATTCTTACGGCATCGTTGAAGCTCGATGAGGGCGACGGCGAGGTGGCGTCTTTCTTCCGCAAGGGCTACAAGACGCGCACGTGGTGGGAGGACGACAAGGCCTTTGAGCAGGAGCAGTCCACCAACTGGCGCACATGAGCTGCTGAGCAGCTGGCGTGCGCGAGCTCTGCTGAGCAGCTGGCGTGAGCTAGCTCTGCTGAGCAGCCGGCATGTGCCAGCTCTGCTGAGCAGCTGGCGTGTGCGAGCTGTGCTGCGCAGCTGGCGTGCGCGCGCTCTGCTGAGCAGCTGGCGTGCGTGAGCTCTGCTGAGCAGCTGGCGTGCGTGAGCTGCTGAGCGGCCGGCGTGCGCCAGCTCTGCTGAGCAGCTGGCGTTCACGAGCTCTGCCGAGCAGCTGGCAAGACGCGCACGTGGTGGGAGGATGATAATTAACTACTTCTAGTATAAGGCCGCTCAGCAAGAGCAGTCCACCAACTGGTGCACATGAGAGCTGCGCTGAGCAGGGGTTGCGCATGGCGGGAGCTGCTGAGCAGCTGGCGTGCATGAGCTGCTGAGCAGCTGCTGTGAGCTGCTGAGCAGTTGCTGTATTGTGTGAGCTGCTGAGCAGTTGCTGTATTGTGTGAGCTGCTGAGCGGCTGGCATATGAGAGCTGCTGAGCAGCTGGCACATGCGAGCTGCTGAGCGCATGCAAGCTGCTGAGCACATGCGAGGTGCTCTGAGCAGCTGTGTGCACGAGCTGCTGAGCACGTGCGCTGCTGCTCAGCAGCAGGTGGTGGGACACGCGCGAGGCCATTGGCTGCTGCTGTTGCTGTTGAGCATGGTCCAGGTGTGGCGGCTGCTGCCGGCAGTATGGCACTGCAGCTGCAGTTGAGCTGTATCGACAGGCGCGTCATCAGCTGGGACAGTATGTGTCTCTTTTGCAGCAGCCACGTTCGCTAGTGCAGAGCTGCCAGGGGGCTGCACCATGGTACCACATCTCGGGGGCGCTAGTGCAAGTGCATCCGGAGCCCTAGCACTTAGAACCAGCTGCTGGAAGCTGTCTTTTTGGCATGCTTTTTGGTGTGCGGCAGCGATGGCGTGCAGCCATGTGCAGCACCGCAGAGCCACATGGGACTTAACACCTGTACCTAAAACAACACTTAAAATTTTGCAGAGGGAGGGCGTGTTATGCACGGTACTCTGCTGCTGTTGTCCCAGCTACATGCAACGCTGCCAATTCAAGAGAAGAGCATCATACACATTTGGCGGCCTTGCACAAGTAAGCCCATTGTTGTTGGTCATTGTACTCTGCATCATCCCTAGCCCTCGGGGACACTGACTGGCGCGTGCACGTGTGGGGGCGATCTGTTGTCCCCACACATCTGTTCTTTGACCAGGTGGGCAAATCACCCCAGGGGCTTTGGCGGGGCAGTTTGCCCCAGCCACCGGGCTGAACAACCTTTTATGTACTTCAGAAGTAGTTTTTTTAACGTGCAAAAAAACGCAACCCACACTCACCTTGTGGGTGATTTAGTCATTTGTCTACATGTATACTACTAGTAGTACTTGTATACTACTATTATACATCGACATGGCGGTGTCAACTCAGACAGGGATGTTAAACGCACAGCTTTGAATGTCACATACCAGATAAAATGTCAGCCGATGCCACCCATTTTCCTGTTTCCCACGGTCAAAAATCTGGTCGTTTTGTAGCCTGTGTTGGTACGCTTGCTGTGCACTTGCCGCTGTGTAGGTTGCGCTTTCGTGCACTCGACTGCCATCTTCATCGTAGGTAGGCTGTGACCTCAAGGTGCTTCTGAAGTAGGAAATGCTGGCATCCGCTGGCTAACCACAGCACCTCTTTGATCCCCCCCTTTGCGACGGACGCGGTGGGCGAGACTGCACGCAGGCAACGGCGCGTGGACCACCATTCTGCAGCTCTTTATGTTTCCGGCCCCGGGGCAGTACCTGCATGATGGCACAGTCTGCTGTGAGTGGAGGCGCATCTATGGCGCCGAACACGTCAAGCAGACCGGGTACCTGGAACATCGGCGCCTCCGCTGCCCTGGTGCGGTAGGGCGCTGGACAGCGGCTGCCCCAGGGGCCGCCTTGTCGGTGAAGCCGCCGCTGCGCATGGCAGCTTTGAAGCCCTGCAGTGCGCGGTGGCATATGTCTGCCCTATGAACAAGGCAACGTGTGCCTGGGCCGCAGAGGGCGGCCACTTGGCGGTGCTTCAGTGGGCTCGAGAGAACGGCTGCGAGTGGGCCGAGTGCACCTACGCGGCGGCAGCGGAGCATGGCCACCTGGAGGTGCTGCAGCGTACGCGATTGGCTGCGGCTGGGATGAAAACACGTGCGCAGCAGCGGCGGGCGGCGGCCATCTCGTAGTTCTCCAGTGGGCGCGCGAAAATAACTGCGATTGGGCGCGGACACATGCGCACCAGCAGGCGGCCACCTTGCAACGCTGCAGTGGGTGCAAAGTTTCCGCACTGCAAACCCATGGCTGCCGCTGGGGGTCTATACATGCATGGTAGCGGCGGTGGGTGGCCACCTAGAGGTGTTGCAGTGGGCGCGGGAGAATGGGTGCGAGTGGGGGGACAAGTGGGCATGCACTTGCGGTGCTAAGCACTTGCATGTCCTTGAGTGGGCGCGCGCGAGTGCATGCCCATGGCGATCCTGAGGAGTGTTTGGGAGTCGCGAATTCTGGAATACATTCGGCAAGGTATGGGTGCGTGCCAAATGCCCAGCCCCCTGAGAAAGGGATCATATGCGCAATGGGCATTGCCCATGGGATCCTGATGAATGTGTAGAACTCGAATTTAGGAATTCAGTCGGCAATGCACGGGGCGCGTGTCACATGCCCTGAGACCGAAGCAATTTGTTACTTTGTGCCTATCTTTCTTTTAGCACCTGATCATCATGATGTCCCCCAGTTTCCTTTCCTCCTTCCAGGGCCGTCACCAGGGCTTCCGCTCGAAATGTCCGAACACTTTTCGAACGAACACACACTTTTCGAGCGAACTGTTCGAACAGTCCG
>JAULBY010030296.1:0-15860 GCA_032358315.1 Ophiocytium majus
CCCCCCCCCCCCCCCCCCAACCCCCCCTTCCCGCTCCCACCATTACTCTGCTGAGCAGGACTCATTTGTGCACACGCTGGGCAACTACCTGCGCCAAACGGGGGCGGAGGTCACCACGGTGCGCGCCGGGGCGCCCGCACGCGAGGCGTTTTCGGAGATCGAGCGCGGCACGCGCGCGCGCCCGCACCTTGCCGTGCTGTCCCCGGGCCCCGGCAACCCCAAGGACTTTGGACTTAGCGAGTCGCTGGCCAACCTGGAGAGGCTGAGAATACCCGGGTTTGGTGTGTGCCTGGGGCTGCAGGTGCGCGCGCCGCGGCGCAGCTGCTGAGCACGCCGCGTCCGTGCTCAGCGCCTGGGCATGCACTGTACTTACCTGACGTCCTTACAGTGCTTGGCCACAGCAGCGATTAACTAATAACAGTACACAACGTAATAGTGGTTTCATTTATTTGCACTTGTGGGCGTGCAAGAGCCCATGCCCTGCGTGCCAGCGTACACGAAGCCATGGCACATGCCCGGCAGCGTATGCTATGCAACGCGTATGTGTACATGAACTCACTGCTCTGTGCAAACAAGAGTGGTAGTACTACTGTAGTGGTAATACCACGGGCCTGCAGGGGCGGCGTTGGTGGACACAGCTGTGGCGCTTCGCACCCTCCTGCAACGCTGACTTGGTTTCGCGTGCACACACTGGTGGGGCCTGGTGTCCTTCTCTCTGATGCCCATGCGTCTGGGTGCAACAGACGCAATTGACAGCCGCGTGCCGAGCTGTTTCAAGGTTGCTGAGCGTGTGACCCCCCCCGTGTTTGTGTCTACCGGATGCGCAGGGGATGGTGGAGCACTGGGGGGGTGAGCTGGGCGTGCTGGGCTACCCCATGCACGGCAAGCCGTCGATGGTGACCATCACCGACCGCGCGACGCAGCAGCGCGGCCTTTTTGACGGGATCCCCGATGAATTTGAGGTGCGTAGCCCCCCCGCCCCCCCTCAGCAGTGCCGCTGATGAGGGCTCCCACTATTGCTGCTGTTCCGGTGCCGCGTCAGGCACTACAGCTGGTGTGTCAACTACTCAAAGCGAGTGGCATGCGCAATTCGCCAGCCGCGCTTCCCGGCACTGCGCCGCCGCGCACCTCGCTCTGCGGGGACGCCAGTTGTTGCGTTTTAGCTGCGAGACACCTGCTGTGCAGCTGCACAAACAAAGACAGCACTTCAACTTGATTCGATACTCCTCTCTAATGTCTGTCTGGAGTTGATTGGTGCTCCCATGTTACAACAACACCCTTTTTAGTAGTAGCCTTGGGCTCAAAAAGTGTCTTGTTGTCACTTCCAAGTATTACGGCACATCAGTCGAAACCCAAAAAACAGCGTTGACATCGCCGCCCCACCCCTGCCACTTCCGCTACCACTCTCCACAGGTGGCGCGCTACCACTCCCTCCACGGCCTCCGCGAGAAGCTGCCGAGCATCCTGCGGCCACTGGCAACAACAGACGACGGCATTGTCATGGCCGTTGAACACACAGAGCTGCCCTTTGCCGCGGTCCAGTTCCACCCAGAGTCCATTCTCACCAACCCCAGGCACGGCCTCACCATCCTCGCAAACTGCCTCAAGCACCTCGAGTACCCCTCCGAGAGGGAGTAGCGACTGAGTACTTAGGTAGTACTTGGGTGCAGCGGACGCCAGTGCTCAGCGGGCGTTGCCTCGGGTACCGGTCCAGGCACCTGAGTACTTGGGTAGTACTTGGGTACACCAGGCACCGGTGCTCAGCGAGTGGTGCCTCGAGTACCCCTCCGAGGGGAGTAGCGCCTGAGTACTTGGGTAGTACTTGGGTACAGCGGGTGTGGTGCGCAGCGGGCGGTGCCGGTCCCCGCCCAGTGCTTTTTGGGGGCAGGGCGGTTGGCTACTTGCACTGGCTGGCACGGGTGTGGCGCTTTCACCAGGTGTTGGGGGGGGGGATGGGGTGCCTGCGGTGTATAGGGTGGTGCTAGTGACCGGACACGCTTCTGGTGTGCCCCCCTGCCCTGGCCTTGTGTATGCCGGGCAGGCACACGCGGCGCTGCTTGTGGCGGCGTTTTTGTTGCAGCAGCGGCAGCGCATGCACAGCAGCGGATTAGCAGCAGCGGAGGCTGCAGCAGCACCATCTCGCATGCACAGCAGCGGATTAGCAGCAGCGGAGAGGCTGCAGCAGCAGCACCGCTCTGTTTGTGCAGGCAGACACAGCGATGGTGTGTGGGCAAGTAGCGCGAGTGCATCTGGGGTACTGTGTGCACGCCTTCCATGGGGCAGTAATGCACATTCGTTTGTTTGATAATACTGCTGTCCATCCGTGTTGCTTGTTCCGGTCGCCTGCGTTTGCAGCCTAGTCGCACTGTCTCGCATGGCTGCTGTGCGTCACCTGTGTGCTATAGCCTATAGCCCATGCATATGTCACATCTGGTGTGCCTGGGGACGAGTCAAGCTCACTGCAGTGGCATGCAGCCTTCTCTCGGCATCATGCCATGCATGTATATATTACTTGCCCATTTTTTGGCTGCTTGTTCTGAAGTTGAAGTTACAGTTCCAACTTCAACATCACACTTCAACTTAGACCGTGATATACCGTAAACTAATGCGAGCTGAGCCACATACCGCGATAATTAGCCCTTGCTTGCACGGTACCAGCTCTAGTACTACTAGTAGGGAGCACATCGTCGTGGCTGGATGCAATTGCAACTTCAAAGGCACATGGTGCCGGTTCATATTGATGCCTACATGTTGAGGCCACCTGATGTCATAGCAGCCTGAGGGAAGTCAACTCAGCAGCTGCAGTTGACGGTCATGGCACGGGGCAGAGCAGTGCAGGCGTGCCTAAGGCCCAGGAGGGCTGTTATTTATAATTAAAGCACCAAAACATTTCTGCCATCAATTGCCTACCCTATCAGGTCCTCAAAGAGCCCCCAAAAAAACCCTTTTTGGCATTGCGCCATGCTGACACGCGCTGAGCACTTGCGCGTGAAACGACATGAAACTGCCTGCACACCAGGCCTGCAGCATAGCTGTGGGCAGCAGCAGCCGCATCGGTGCCGCCCTCCCTCTACCCTCCAGCTAGAAACGGACCGTGCACGTGAATCGTCGTGTGGCATCACACCGCGCAGCTTGGGGTGATATTTTTGTGCCTGGCGCTGCTGCCGCCGCGGCTTGGAGACGGGAATAGAGGCATCGCAGCAGCACAGCTGGCAGCGGCAACGCCCCTTGCTGTGTAGTGCCAGTAGGGGCGGGAGGGGACCTCGTGCCAAGAGTTTCGAGGTGCCCCTTGCCTGTCGTGGTGGGCCCCTGCGAGTGGCAGCCATGGGCCGCAGCAGCAGCGGAAGGGGCGGGGGGGCAGCGGGGGCGGCAACATGGTGGTGCGTGGGGGTGCTGCTGGTACTGAGTGCCGTGGTGGAGGGCGGCATCCCTGCGAACAAGCCGCTGAAAACAGTATCGCTGTCTGACCCCGAGCTCAAGACGTACTTCATCTCCGTCGTCAAGGCGACGGGGGGCATGGGCATTGGAATCGCCGTCTTCTTCGGCATCATCATGACCATCGTGTGCCTGGGGGCCTGCCTGAGGTGCTGCCGCATACGCCGCAGGGACAGGGCCGTGGCGGAGGGGAGCTTCCCGGGGGACAAGGAGTTCCCCCAGGCGGACCTGGCCTTCCAGATGATTGGCGCCAAGAACGCCAAGCAGAAGAGGGTGCTGTGGGCGGCCTCGCTGGCGCTGGTCATCGCCTACGTGGCGTGCGGCGGCAGCGCCTACTCCGCCGCCCTCAACACCAAGGCCACGCTGGACAAGGCCTACGACAGGACCGACGTCTTCCTAACGGACGTGCAGAAGGCCATCTGCGAGGTCGGCGGCGACCCGCAGTGCGAGGCCGGCTCCCTGGGCGACTTCCTGGGCACGGTCGAAGTCACCATGACGGACACCTTTGACGCGGGGGTGAGCTGGATAGGCACTCTCAGCAGCGTGCAGGTGCCCTTTGGCGACATAGGCACGCACATGACGGCCATGAGCGACGCGCAGGCGGTGGAGGAGGCGTCGCTCCCCATCATCAAGGCTGCCGCGGCCGACTTCGCCCCCGTCTTCACCAACCCCGACTACACCATGTACAACCTGGCGACGTTTGCGGTGCCCGCCGTCACGAGCGCCGACGAGACGCAGCTCGTCGCGAACGGCGTCGCCATCGCCACGACGTCGACGAGCGTCGACGACGCGGACACGCTCGCGTATGACACCATGGCGGCGCCGACGTCGCCCCTCATGGCCCTCTCGTACACGATCGACGGCACGGACGGCAACGAGATCAACGGGGACGCGAACCTGCGCGGGACCGCCACCGAGGCCGTCGACAGCACCAAGGCCTTCATGCTGGACCTGACCGTGCAGGTACGGAGGACAGAACACAAACCTCAACAAGTAGTTGAAGTCATGACTGTAGCAGCGGCAGGCCATGGCAGCACATGGGGCGCTTGCAGGCGCCATGCCAATGGCGCTTGCGCGCGCTGCGGTTTTTGCCGGCAGCACGCGGCACGCCACATTGCCACACCACCTGTCGTGCAGTGCCGAAGCCTGAGCTGCGGTGCTGCAGTGCTCAGAACGCTGCGTACCACCTGGGGGGGGGCTTCTTACAGCTTCTCTCTTTGCAATAGTTTTGTGCGCGATTTGTAAACAGTACCAGTGCAGGCGAGCGAGCAGCAGCCAGCAAGTGGTGTGCTGAGCACACACACACAAAAAAAAGAGGGGCCGCTCAGGCACGCCTGTTGAGCGACACACGCGCTGCTCCCAATCTCCCCAAAACCTTGCGCCCGCCGCAGGTGTTCAGCTTCCAGAACGACCAGGCCCTGGTCATGAAGGAGAAGGTGTCGCAGCACTTTGGCACGGCTGTGCTGGTGGTGTCGGGCATTGTGCTGCTGCCTGGGCTGGTCCTGCTGGCGTGCATAATGTGCGCGGCCGTGTGCAAGTCGCCCAAGCCCGTGTACCTCAGCATGACGTTCAGCTACTGGACGCAGGGGCTGTACTGCGTTGTGGGCGGGCTGGCGCTGCTGCTGTTCAAGATCAACAGCGACATGTGCAAGCAGGTAGGGTGCTCAGAAGAAAACACTTCAAAAGTACTTCAAGTAGTACACCAGTAGCATACCAGGCAGAGAAGTGTCCGTCTGCCGGGCGCACGTGCAACCTAATGTTACAGCGGTGGAGTCAGATTTTGAGCTGCTGGGCAGCAGCTGCTGGGCAGCAGCCGGTGCTCAGCAGCAGGGCTGCAGACTGATGACGATGCCAGCCTGCCGTAGCCTTCTGAGATCACTTCGCGGAGCACCGCTGCTGAAGGCGTGACTTGGTGTACGGGGGAGGCACAGCGAGAAAGCCACAGTCTTGAAGATGCACTATGCGCTCAAAAGTTGAAGTTGTGTGTTTGCACATTTGGCGGCACCCCGTAGTGCACACACTCAGAAACGTCAATTTCAGAGTGCAGGCGGTGGCGCTGTTACGGGGTGGGGCACCTGTGCATACATTTTTTTTTACAAGTTTTATTTCAAGGTTTACCATAAAGCATTTCTTCCTAAAGAATTTGGTTTGTAGTAATATGTTTGAACTTAAAACGCCTAATGGATATTAGTATCATACGTAGAGCTTTTCTGTGCAAACTACCGGCGTAATTACCTGTTACCTCATCAGATAGGTGAGGCATTTGGACTTGAAGTGTAAACTTCACATCTGCAAGTTATATGAACTTCAAGTATTGACTAGGTCCAGAACTGCTTTGTGCTCACAAATTTTGGTTTTGCGTGGGATGAGATGTTGACCCGCCCTAGGGGAGTCTGAACGGAGCACTACAAACTGTTGGCTGCCGAGTTGGAGTAGTTTGCTTTCCCGCTGTTCCCGCAATGTTGCACGCCATCAATTGTTGTAACTGTGAATACTTGCAGTCGAGGACTTGAAAAAGTTGAAGTTACCAGTAGGGGGCCTCAAGTTGGCCATCGCATACGGCAAAAGATGAAGTGCGTCCGACCAAGTTGAAGTTAGCAGTAGGTGGTCTTCAAGGTGGCCATCGCATACGGCAACAATTGAAGTACTTCTTGAAGTATGTCCAAAGTACCCGAAAAGTATTTCAATGGTACACTCATGATAAGAATGTACCTAAACGCTGCCATCAGCTACTTCGAAGTACTTGCAATTCAGTTACAAAAGCACCTTAACAGATGAATGGCACTCAGCTCCTCCGTGGCATATTTATGAAGTACTGTAGTATGCACCGGGCCTGTGTCATGCAGCCTGCCGACGATGCAACAGCGGGGCATGTCTGCCCCCTGATACCCCTGTGCTCAGCCCACCCTGCAGTGCCGTCACCCCACGAACTCACCAAGTATGCCCTGCCCCCCCCCCCCCCTCCTATCACCACACAGCACGTGGAGCTCATGGAAGTGAACTGGGTCGCCACCTACGAAATTCGCGGCGTCACATCCGTGCCCATAGGCACTGCCGCGCCCGCCCTCAGCCAGTGCGACAGCGTGTACCCCTACACGCCGACGCCCACCAACAACCTGGTGGACATCATGGGCATCAAGGCTGCCTTCGACATGAGCGGCACCCTGGGGGTTGCGAGCGACTCCGTCCGCAAGCAGGAGCCCGCCATCCGCGCCATCGCCGTCGCAGGCGACGCCATCACCGTCGCCATGGCCTTTGTCCTTCCCGACGCCTTTGACGCCGTGCCCAACGGCTACGTGCACGCGACAGCCCTCGCGAACCTCAATGCCGCCGTGGCGCCGCTGCCGCCGGAGCCGTGGGACCGCGATGACGCCGCGCAGAGCGCCAAGTTCGAGACGGTGTACCTGGTGGGGCAGGGGGCGGGGTTCACGTGGGCGGACTATACAACGTCGCGCGACACGTACAGTGCGACACTCCAAGAGATGGTGGGGAATGGGTACGACCCTGCGCCGTTGACGCCGCCGCTCGACTTCACGGAGATTGCGGACGTGACGACGATCGACAAGGGGACCAAATGCGTGTACTTTGCGGCCAACCCGGGGTACTTCACCACGACGACGCCCGCTGCCGCGTGGTGAGTGGCGCGAGGGAGCGTGGCGCCGCTGCTGCAGCGGTGGCGTGCGGGCAGACGTGCTGCCAGCGTAGCCGTTGCTGCGGCGTGCGTGTGCGCGCCACGCAGGCGCACGTCTTGCCACTGTAAGCGGGCAGCAAGGGGTCGCATGCGTGCGGCTGTGAGCAACCTGTTGGCCCATGGCGCCCTCATCATAATGAGCACGCAGTGCCCGCTTGCCGGCGCCGCCACCACCGCAACCGCACGCGCACTACAAGTGACATGACATTTAACCAGTTGCCGCCTGCGCCGTCACACACCTGCCACCACCCGCCCTCCCACCCCGCAGCACCCAGGTGACGGACCTCTACGACAAGACGGTCACCGTGAACGACTTTGCCACCAAGAACACCAACTTCCGAACCGACATTGCCACCCTCCTCGTCCAGTCCGCGACCATGAACACCAACCTTGCCCTCATGACGGACGCCAAGGCAAGCATGGTGGCAGCCATGGCCGGCGTCGACGCCGGCGTCGCCGACCTCGACGCCCGCGTCGACACCGCCGCGACGCAGCTCGTGGGCCTCGCGGACACCATCATCGGCGTCAACGACGTCTTTCTGACCGCGGACCGCTACTCCATGTGCGGGTTTGTGGGCTCCTACTTTGCCGACGTGTACGAGGGCGAGGTCTGCGGCTCCTTCCAGAAAAACCTGCGCGACCTCGCGGCGCCCGTCATCACCGTCGCCTGCCTCATGGTGCTCGCCTTCACGGCGCACGCATGTCTCGCCCCCGCGCTCCGCACGCGCCCCGAGCCCACGCCCTTCATAGACACCAAGGGAGGCAAGCTCCGCCCCCTCAGCTACAAGTCCACCGGCAGCGGCGCCAACGGAGACGCCGCCGCGAAGCGCGATGCCGCCGCCGCCATCCCCTCCGCCGCCAGCACGGGCGAGGTGGTGCTCGTCATGCGGCCACAGTCCTGGGCGGGGCCGGACTCCCCCGCCAAGGGCTCTCCGCCGGGCAACGAGTGGGGGAGCCCGGGGTCGCCAGCGTCCGAGCACCGGCGCCGCCACCGCCACCGCCACGAGCACCGGCACGAGCGGCGCGGCGGGGAGGGGAGGCGGCGCCTCAGCGGCGAGGCGACGTCGCACCACGGTGTGCCGGGGGAGGACGCGGTGACGCCGCCCATGTCGCCGGTGGCCGTGCCGTCGGCGCCAGAGGTGGTGCAGGGGTCGCCTGCTCCGCTGCTGGGGCGCAGCGGCACGAAGGGCGCCCAGGAGCGCTGAGCTCAGGTGACGGCGCGCGCGGGGGGGGGGGGGGGGGGGGCGCGATGGCGGTGCTGCCGGGCAGCAGGGGGGGGGGGCAGCTGCAGGTGCGGCAGCGGCGGCAGCTGGGCTAAGGGGGCGTGCGGCAGCGGCGGGAGTGCGAGTGGCGGTCGGTGGTTGGGTGGCCACAGGTGTGGGCGCGAGAGCGGCGGCACGGCTGGGTGCTTGTAGGAGCAGCGGCGGCGGCAGCGGCTGCCCGTGTTGCAACTGGGAGGCCGCAGGCGGCGGGCGGCTGCGCGCTGCATGCAGCTGGAACCGCGGCGTGGGATGCGTGAGTGTGTCAAAGGCGTGGCTTCACAGAAGGTGGCTGGCATACAGTGGTGTGTTTGTGTACATGTGCATGTCTGTGTGTGAGTGTTGCGGGTGCCTGAGCCAGTGGTGAGGGGGGGGGGGGGCAGTTGTGCCGCACACGAATACACCGTTTTGTCTGCTTGTTGGAGGTAGCAGTCCGCTGGTGCGCCTCACGCAGTGCAACGCCTCCAAGTGGCCCATTTAAATCGCAGCAATCACATGCGCACGTGCACAAGCTGTGTGTACCACTCCCGGTCACGCGGAACGCACGCGCGCGCGGCACCTTTCCTTACTTCCAGAGGTGGCGCGAGCGGCAGAAGGGACTGCACCACTGTACATGTTGAGAAACGGTGCATAAAATTAAACGTGCGATGCGAAGCCCGCCACGCTGCGCCCGCTGTGTTGACTGCCCTGGTTCTGGCTGCCTCTATGACGAAACTAAACTGTTGCTGGCAGCTGCGCCAGCGGCGTCACGCCGCTGCAGTGAGCGCGAGCGGCCGTGGTGCAAGCCACATCACGCGGCGCTAAAAAAAGCCCACCGACTAGGCCTGCATGTGAACCCTGTCCTGGTGCCTGCGCGCGGGCAGCACTATGCGCAGTAGCGCTGTCGCCGCTGCGGCAAAGCACCTGCTGCCGCGGCAGCGTACCAGCCTGTGTGCACGGGTGCCCCCTGTGGTGGCCCTACAGGCTGCGTGCGCTGTTGCCCTGGCACCCAGGCCCTTGACTGCATGACAGTGATGGTGGTGCATACGACCGGGGACGCCCCCATCAGCCATAGCAGCGGATTGTCTCCTTCGCCTGCTTCTTGGCTGATTGGCCGCCCTGCGGGAGAGGGGGGGGGGGGGGGAGGGGTGAAGCAGCAGCAAAACTGCGGGTGTTAAGAAGTGCGGCATGGCGGCAGCAATGTTATTACATGTCTCTGCATGTCTCTGCGTGCAACAAGAAAGTAGCACTGTGGGAGGGGGCCTAGAGCGCTGTTAGTGCCGCGTGGCGTGGTGGCCGGTGGCAGGCCGCTGCTGCGTGCGCGCCGCTCGGCCACGTGCATGAGAGCGCAGCAGGCAAGTAGGTGCGGATTTCCCGGTGTCAGTGCACCAGTGTATAATAGTAGTTGTACAGTACTTCGTACCTCTTGAGGTATACTCCTAGTGTACTTCAAAACCACTTCTGAAGTATACTGTAGTGTACTTCAGAAGTACTACACGTAGTATGTCCGTGTACCCTTGCCCGCACATGCCACCTCATCTCCCACCCCTCACCCAGCACATGCTCACAGACGCGCCGGGTGCACACACACTAGCTACTTGGCAAGCACCACCAGGAAAAGAATGCGTGCACAGCATCACTCGCTCAATGCACAGCCATGCTCGCCGGCTCCGCCATCCCCCCCCCCAAAAAAAAAACTACCACCACCATCGCATCACGCACCGCATGGAACGTACCTTGCGGCATAGGCAGCGCCAACAGTGTAACACTATGTAGCCTGCAGGCGCTTGCCAGCTCTTCTTGTGTTCGCATGTATGTATACATACACTGCCATGCATTTGCCATGGCCGCCAGTGGGCGTGCTGGCGTACATGACATGGGCTCTCGCACGCCCACAAGTGCAAGTAAAATAAAGCCACACGGGGGACAACGGCCTTCCGCAACCGCACCTTCTCCAGGTACTGCTGGTGGTAGTCTTCCGCGGCCCAAAATGTGGTGGCCGGCAGCAGCTCCGTCGCCACCGGGCGGTCGTACTTCGCCTGCTCGCGCTGCATCGCCGCCTCCGCCGCCGCGCGCTGCGCCTCCGAGTGGTAGTAGATGCCGCCGCGGTACTGCGTGCCCTCGTCGTTGCCCTGCTCACGCCGCAGCAGAGGTGCAGCCGGTGCAATCAGTGACTCACATGGCGCTGGCACGTGTGCGGGGGGGGCGGGTGGTGCTATCTGCGACAGTGAACTCATGGGCTGCGTGTTTTGGCAGTATGACCACGCGCATGCCGCCGTCGCAGGCGTGCACTCAGCCAATACAAAGCAACAAGCGCCTACTGACACCGCCAGACCCCAAGTACGGCACGGCGCCAGTAAGAGCTCACACGGCTGCACACGCCACCCAGCCCGGCCGCCGCTGCGGCGCCACCACCATCAACAACAACAACAAAATTGGTACTTGTATGTATACTTTTGAAGTATCAGTTACAACATGAGCAAGTCCCCTGTACTGCGAGAGTAATGGGTGCCACAAGACGTGCTCAGCAGCAGCAGCTCTGCTCAGCAGCAGCCATTGCTCAGCAGCAGCGGCGCGCACCTGGCGGTTGAGCTGCGTGGGGTCGTGGCGCCCGAAGAAGACGTCAAGCAGCGCCTCGTAGGTCGTCGCCTTGGGGTCAAACTGCACCTGCACTGCCTCCGCGTGGCCAGTCGTGCCCGCGCACACCTCCGTGTACGTCGGCCGCTCCTTGGTCCCCTGTCAGGTGTCACGATAAATGCATTAGTGGCACAGTCGCAGGTGGGTGAGCGCGTAGAGTGTCAGCGGTCAGCGGCCAATGCAGCGGCTGCCGCGGGTGGGGGCTGCGGTGGTGGGCTGTGCTAGTGGGGCTGATGTGTTTGGGGGCATGTGGTGCTGGCAGTTGCAGTGGCTCAGGTCACAAGAGACGCCGTTCACAGATCTGAGTCCATCACTTCCGCCGTTCAGCAATACCTCACACACATGGAATGGACCAAGCTTCCAGAGCATACAACCTGCTCTGCGCGGCGTGCCCCATGAGCACATGCGCTGACCACGCCACACAACTGCTGCCAGCCGCGCCAAATAGGCCTACCTGTGCCTGGCGGCCGCACAGAGCTTCCTCGGCACGTATGATTCTTGTGCTTCACAAGGCACAGCTTTGACTGTCTACGCGCCCACCACGGCCATCCCACTGCGTCATGCCGACACGGGTGACCTAAGTCTTGCACTGCATTGCACACCCACAAGTGTGCAAACCAACAAAGCTACTGCCAGCAGAGCAAAGCACGCACGTGAGTGTACCCCACGCGCGTCGCCACCACGCCGGGTGCACGCTGGAACGCCAGCTCCAGCCCCCAAAAACAGCCAGCCGCAAAATCCGCAGTCTCCAGGACCTCGGACACGGGAGCGGCGTCCAGCAACTTCACCACCGCCTTGAGCACCACCCCTGCGCCAACAATAGCACAGCCATCTTGTCAGCTGTTGTTCACTGTTGGCGGTGTCAGCGGGGCGGGTGCAGGGGGGTGGCGGTGCTGACGGCGCCGCGCGTGGCGGCCAGGGCTGCCGCGACTTGTTGAAGTACTGCTGCAAGTTGAAGTTCGATGCGACTGCTGTGAGTTCGGTTCCACCGATTTGTTAGCTGAAGTGTGAAAGTTTGTGGCGCAACGCACGCACCCGTGTAGCACTACCACTCTCACACACCACACAACGGGGCACCACCACCAATCGCAGCGCCCAAACTTCACTTCCAGCATCGTCAACCCTCCCCCCCAAAGCCAACGCCACAGCAATGCCACCCCCGCGCACCTGCGTTTAAGCGGTTCATGTCCAGGGTAAACGAGTCCGGGGTGACCTCCGCCACGCGCGCCTTCTGACCAGTCCATAGGCGCAGTGTCCCTCCAGGGGCAATGCCGGGCGGCGCCTGGTCTATCGGCAGCGTGGCGACAAGGCTGTCCTCAAATTCTCCGTACGCATCGTCGCCCTTGAGCTCGAGCGTTTGCTCATCGCCAACCTGCGGGCGTTGGCGGGTGGAGCGGTGAGTGCAGTGTGTGAGTGGTGCTTGTGTTGCAGGGTGCGCGCGGCGTGCTGCTGATTGTGCTTGTGGTGAGTGGGTGGAGCACGTGGTATGCATGGGGGCGTAGGGTGAAGAAAATATGATTTTATGGAAGAGGTATGTGGAGAGGTAGGTGCTGGAACAAACCCTGGCGGCGCTGCCGCTGCCGCAACGCGCGCGCAGTAGTCATCCAGTGCTAGGACGCAACTGCAGCGACGCTGCAGGTTCGTTCTTTTTCCCTTTAATGTGCAGAAACAGTGTCATTGGGTGGGTTGTGCAGGGGTATAACCCATTGCTGAAGGACAACAACAACACAAAATTTGTGCACAGCAGGCGTTTAATGTGTCCCAGTAAAGTGTTGTTGGTCCTGGCTGCTGCAGCGAGTACTGCCCAACTGTAGTGGTGTGTTTCATCGAGCACAAAAGAGGACTCACCTGCATGTGCTCGACAGCTCGGTGGATGGCGGGCAGAAAGCCTCCCGCTCCCACCACAAACCGCACCTTGCCCTGGTCAAACACGCCGTCAAATGGCTTCCCACTCTGCTCTGACACCTGAAGGTCGACTGTGACGACCGATCCTTTCGCAACCATCCTGAGGGACTGAGAGGCACCAGGAGGGCATGCGTAACTGAAGGGTGCAGGGCACAGGAAGGCCTGTGAGGGACCCACCAGCGCCAGCAGCAGCGCCGCCGCGCCCACGCGCGCCTTTCCACCCATGTCGTACGAAAGTTGTCAAGCTCCCAGAGGGTGTGTTGTGGGGGGGGGCTTTTTTGTTGAAGTTTTGCGCTTCCGGGTCCCCCAAAGGGGAAGGCGACATCAGCTCCCACAAGCCTCCCAGTCACACTCTCAGCACCCGCCCACGTGCGCGCGGCCTGGTGCCGTGTGCGAGGCCCTACACCACAGGTGAGCTGCCGCTGCGAGTGCTGTGCTACTGTAGGAGCCGTCGACACCCCGGCGTGTGCCTCTGGCGAGCTCCACCCACCCCCTGCCAGGGTTGAGCTTGCAGGTGCAATGCATATTTTTGCACAACGCACTTTATTGAAGGGGGGGGAGGGTGCGGGCACCAGGCGTGATGGTGCGCCGCGCGCCGCTGGCCCTTGATAGTCGCTATGCCTGTACCTTGCGATGGGCATCCCAGCTGCTGCCGTCTCCGCGCGGGCCCGCGGTCCATGGTTTAGAACAGTTGCCTGCACACCCCGTTGGTGCATGGGTTGCCTGCGTGTGTGTCTGACGACACCAACACCGCACCGCCCCTGTGCGCACGCGCCGCCCACCCCCCCTGCCTCAGGTTTTCAGCTCAGGGCCCAGACTTCAAGCAAAGTTTCGAATACTCGACAATGGTGCGCGCCACCGCAGCTGCCGTTGCCATGGCGCTGTGCCTGTCCGGCCAGGCAGCTGCCTTTGCTCCCACCCCTCAGCCAGGCCACACCACCCGCGGGCACCCCGCCCACGCACTGGCAGTGCCACCCAACAACCCCAACAACCTGGGCAACTGGGCCAACGGCATGCAGGCAATCGCCTCCAAGCTGGATGAGATCATCTGGGGTGAGTGCACACCGCGTGTGCCAGCTGCAAACCCTGCTGTGTTCTAGCACCATCCCAGTGTTCTGAGGCCAAGGCCCTGCCCGGGTGCCGGTCTCCGCACACAGCGGCGCCTCACCGCAGCTGGAACCTGGCAGCTCCGCCCTGGGGACACCTCATACATCTCAAACGCTGCGCGCAGGCACGCATTTCCAGCCCAGTACACCCACCGAACCCCCCGCAAGCCACCCATATTTCCGACACTCGCCACGCAACACCACCTCAACCCGCCACTCTTCCACTCCCCCGCTGCCCCCATCTCTCCGCGCGCCACCAACTGCAGGCGGCCGCGCAGACATGTTCGCCCCGCCAGCAGTCGCCCCCCCCCGCATCGACGAGGAGTCCGTGCGCCGCCGTACCGCTCAGAACGCCGTCGTCAACGCTCGCCGGCGGGCCCTGGAACTGGAGGCCGAGCTGGGCTCCCTCCTCCGCATCGCAGGCCGCAGCCCCTCGCGCATGGAGCTCGCCGAAGTCCACCGCCTCGCCAACGCACTCGAAGCCGTGCAGGCGGCGGAGGCGGCCGCCAGCGCCGCCGCCGCCGCCGCCGGCGCCCGTGCGCACCACCCCCCCTGCGACGCCCCTTCGCCTTCTGGCGTGGGCGCGCTGTGGAACGAACTTTTCGCAGAGCCGGGGCGCGGCGCCGGGGCGGGGGCGGGCGTGCTGCGCCGCGTGCTGCGCCGCTCTGCCACAGACGGCGGGCGCACGCTCACGTATGCCTCTGGGAACATGCGCATAGAGCGCGAGGCCAGCGGCGCGCTGCACGTGTTTAGGCGCCTGCATGGCGGCAAGGGCGCAGCGGTGGTGGCGGACTGCGTTTGCCCTGAGGGCGTCAACGGCGGCGGCGCGGCGGCCGAGCGGTGCTGCACCGACAGCGAGCACTGGTTCTGGCCGCTGTGAGGGGGGGGCTGCGGCGCGGCGTGTGTGCATGCGGGGCGCGCGCCCACCCTTGGGCCGCTGCGCCTTTTGACGCTGCCGCGCTTGTGTGGTTGACGAGAGGTGAAGAGAGAGAGAGAGAGAGAAGAGAAGAGAGAGAGAGACTGAGAGAAGGGGGGGGGGTAGGGGGGGAGCTCATGCGTGGCAAGTTCAGCATGATGAGTAATAGGTGGCTAGGCAAGCAGGGGGGACCTGCGTGCGGCGTGTGCGCGCCACACTTTTTGTGCACACGCCGCGGCGGTCAGACGGTACTGCTGCACACTGTAGGTAAACAGCTGCAGCAGCAGCAGTGCCCTTCTTTGGCAAGCCAGTGTAGCACTGCATTTTGGCACCCCACCACGAAGGGGGTGGGGGAGGGGGCAGGGAGGGCACGGGCGGGGATTTTGGTGCGGGGACGGCACAGTGGAGTAGAGGTTTGCTGTGTCACATCGCACCTGCAAAGCCGGCCGCGTTGCATTTTTTTGCCCTCTATACTTTTGATGCGTGAATGCGGGGCCAGGTTGCCGCCCCTTGCGCATTTCATGGCCAACAGCCACACCACAGTTGCTCTGTAAGTACCATGTACAATGACACGTTTTTTACCACACGCCTGTGGTACTGGGGAAGGTGGTGCCAGGCTTGTGGGGCTGCTGCTTTGGTGGGCGTGCTTGTGCCAGCAGACCGACGTGTTGCAGTGTGTGTAGCTTGTTGTGGCTGTTGATGACCATAAGATGCATGATGATGGTGAGTGGCTCTACCACACACCCGTGCTGCCTTGTGATTATTTTTGGGATGCCTATGTCATGACGTACTAGCACTTGTCGCATGCCACATGCTTTTTGTGACACTACATGCTCTTCACACCAGTGTCTACTGTGTACTCTTATTAAACTCCGCTTAGGGCGCGGAAAGCCCTTTGCACACGGTGAGTGTGACCAGAAAATCAGACAGGT
>JAULBY010030307.1:0-15856 GCA_032358315.1 Ophiocytium majus
GGTTGAGGCTGTGGGCAGCGGTGTGGTGGCTGTGTTGGCGGAAGGCGGCAGCTGCTAACGCGCATGTGAATGCCGGCTGTGTGAGGGATGCAAGTGCTGCTCGAGGTGTGCGTGGATGGGGGGGGGGCAAGTAGTAGTGGTGGGGACCTGTCGACCCATGACATACATTCTGCATGGACACACAGGAGTGCCACATTCCGTGACGTTGCAAGTGCGCTCCTGGCGGCATTCATGCAAGAGGTTTGCCAGTCTCACGCTCCATTTAAGGTGGCATCGCACAAGCTGCGCCCAAACGAGGTTAGCTACCATCTGGAGATGCAAGCTCACCATGTAGTGATCCGTAATTGGCTAATAGTGCTGTAACCACCGCACACGCCTGACCAGGAGGCAGCTACTTCTGCTTCTGGCTGGAGACAGTCACACCTTCAGAACCCCCGCAACGTCATGAACGTCTACCAGGCAACTACTTCAGAAGCACCTACACGCAGCAGGCACGCGCCCTCTAGCTCCTGCGCTCACCTGCATCCTCAGAGCGGGGTGCGTCGCAATGCCCCGCAGCGCCGCCACGGCCTGGAACTGCACGTTCGTCCCCGCGTCCGTCGACGGAAACGCGTACGTAATCAGTGTCTTAAGCGCCCCGCACCGCACCACCGCCTCCACATTCGGCCCACCTCCCGCGCACAGGTTCCCCAGCGCAAAAACGGCGTGCTGTCGCGCCTTGATGTCGCGGTGCCGGCTGTAGCCCGCGAGCGTCTCCAGGCACAGGGTCATGACGGCGGCGTGGTTGTCGGCGCGCGCGCACACGTTCGCCAGCGCCAGCAGGCAGTACCGCACCGTCTCGTGGTCGCAGCGCGCCTTGGGATCCAGGGCGGCCTTGGTTTCCGCTGCGAGCGCATCCAGCAGGCCTGCGCGCAGAAGCTTGGGCTGGTTGCGGACATTTGCGGCCAGGTTGCAGAGGGCCATGGCGGCCATGCGCTGGGAGGCACCGCCGAGGCCGCTGCCGCCCTCGTTCTTGTCGTCCGCCCCCCGCACCAGGAGGGACATTAGCGCGGGCAGGGAACCCTGTTGGCGGCGGCATGGGGGGGGTCAACAGCGCCAGCGGTGGAGGAGGGGGAGCGGGTGGGGGTTGGGAGGCGGGTGCTGCCCGGCACGGGGCGGCGGCGGTGAGTTGTCTGGCCAAGCGCAGGAATCAGGGAGCCATTGGTGGCACTGACAGTAGTAGCACGCTATGTCACTTACAGATCAAGGCGCACGGGAAGAGCAACCACAGTAAGCGGTGGCCCAGAGCGCGCCGCTTTGCCACACTCAACAACAACGCCGCCGGTGCCACAAGCACCATTACACCTACTTCATAGCGGTAGTATCTACCATGCAGGTACCACTACATCACACGCACCTGAGCTCGCAGCACCATGTCTCCATACTCCAGACTCGCGCACAGGTTTCCAATCGCCCGCGCCGCCTCGCGCGCCACATTCGAAGACCCCTCGCCACCGCCCGCCGCGCCACCACCCCCACCGCTCCCCGCGGCCGCCCCCGCGGCACCCGCCGTGCCAGGAGCGTTCACGCCAACGGCGGCTGCAACCGCGGGGCCGGCGGCTGCGACGCCGGCGGCGGCAGCGTCGCTGTGGCTGACGAGGGCGGCCACGAGGGCGGGTATGGCGCCTGCGTCGACGACACGGTCCATATTTTCGACGACTTCGCAGAGGTTGGCGCACGCGCAGCAGGCCATGCGGGCCGTGTCGATGACGGGGGAGCGGATGGCGGCCACGATGGCTGTGAGTCCGCCGTACTTGGTGATGTTCACCTGCGGGAGGGGGGGGGGGGGGGGGCAGGGGGCAGGGTTGACTCGGTAATGTCGAGGTGCTGCTTGTACATGGTGATAGTTGTGGCGGGCGCTGGCATGTAGCTGCTGGTGGTGGTGGTGGTGGTGGTGGTGGTGCTGCTGCTGCTGCTGCTGCTGCTGCTGCTGCTGGTGGTGGTACTGCTGCTGCTGCTGCTGCTGCTGCTGCTGCTGCTGCTGCTGCTGCTGGTGGTGGTGGTGGTGCTGCTGGTGGTGGTGGTGGTGATGGTACTGCTGCTGCTGGCGGCAATGCTGCTTCGGCTGTGGATGCTGCCATGCGCGCGTCAGCCTGGCTATGACAGGTGCACCGTGCTGCGGGGAGAGGCCTGCTGCCATGCACGGGCAGAGGTACTACTTGTGTGGTGCAGACAACTCAACAACTCAACAACTCAACAACTCAACAACTCAACAAGTCAACTCTGTAGTGGGTGCAACGCGCTGAAGTGCTTGTTGCACAACCGTTCAAAGTGGTGCGAACAAGATGCCTGCCAGTCAGTACATAATACTTCTAGTATGTGAATACTGAAACACTTCAAGTTGAAGTACAAACATACGTCAGAAGTACATACTTCTTTGGCGTATGGTACAACACAGTCCTGGCCATGTGCGCGCATGTTGCTGTGTGCTCAAACCAACCGCGCAAGCAAACTCCACTTCCGCTCTTGACAGGCGTGAATGCAACGTACACCCACAGATGAGACACCTTACAATGACCTCACAAGCTGAGCTCAGCCCAGCTGCTGCCGTGACTGGAACCAAACCCCAGCCCAAGGCCCCTGGTAACACAAAAATTTACCAGAACACTTTTACACACGGCGTGCCTGGACTTCTCCGCCCACGGCCGCGCCAGCGTAGAATGGGGTGGCACTGCCCCTTGCACGGCGTGTGGTGAAGCACTGAAGTATTTCTGTTATTATTTGGTACCAGCACGTCCGAAAGTACAGTTCAAGTAGACACTTGCGCACCTTGTTCTCCTCTGCAAACGAGAGCGAGCACAGGCACGCAGGGTGTTTCCCGCTGTATCTCCGGCTCGCTAATGTTACCATTGCTACATACCTCTAAAAGTACTTTTGGAGTACACTTCAAGTAGACACCCGCACACCTTGTTCTCCTCTGCGAATGACAGCGAGCACAGGCACGCCAGGGTCTCGCGCTGTATCTCCGGCTTGATAATCGTAGTATCATTCTATGCTACATACTTCTGCAGTACTTCTTGAAGTACTTCTGGAGTATACTTCAAGTAGACACTGGCAACTTGCGCCCACCTTGTTCTCCTCTGCGAATGACAGCGAGCACAGGCACGCGAGGGTCTCCCGCTGTATCTCCGGCTCCTCCGTCCTTGCCAGATACAGCACGGGCTCCAGACCCCCCTCGTCTGTGACCTGCTGCCTCACGTCCGCATTCTGCCCCACCTTCACCAGCGCATATGCCGCGTACTGGCGGACCTCTGGGTCAGAGGCATTGCTCAGGCTGATCAGGAGGGTGAGCATGCCCTGTGGCAATGCAACAGCAGCAGGCGCGGTGGGGGCGGGGGGGGGGGGGGGGGGGGGGGGGGGGGGGGGGGGGGGGGCATGTGTGCTGAGCGGCACCTTGAAGGTGCGCTTTTGGGTGCAGTGGCGCTGACAGGAATGGAGAGTGCTCCATGACAGCCCCTAAAGCCCATTGGCCTGGTGCGGTGGCATGCATAGGCATGCGATGCCAATGCGGGTGCTGAGCACAAGTTACAACAACCTGCACCTATGATAATAACCAGAGCATGCCAAGTGCTGTGCCGTGTTGTTGCACGTGACAACAGACGCTGCTGCTGCCCCAAAGGCTGAAATCAATCAACGAGTGGCAGCACAAGCAGCCGCGAGTGCAGGTGGGGCGGCATGTTTGCATGAGAATGCCCACCAGGCAATGGCCGCTACCACTTCCTCACCTCCTCAACAAAGGCGCCATGGTTGGCGGCGCAGCTGGCAAGGTTGGCAATGGCCAGCACTGCGTAGCGCTGCACCTCCAGCTCCACCTCGTCGCTGCGCGCCAGTGCGCACAGGGGCTCCAGGGCGCCGCTTGCCATCATGGCAACCCTGATGTAAAAAGACACAGGTGGTGGGTTTAAACATGAAAGGTGTCACAGCGCGCTTGCACATGCCTCTAGAAGTACTTCAGAAGTATATGGTATGCTATTGATAGTACCAGTAGCAGTAGTAGGTACCTCAAAAGTATTTCAAGTGTATGTAGTGGGGTTGGTAGGTGGGCTCTTGCTGCGGTGCGGAGTCCGCCACAGGCCTAGCACCAAAGACACATGGTGTAGTGGTACAGAGTGTCAAGGCACCTTGCGCACCTGCTGTAACGACCACCACCCCATTCTGCACGCACCAGCAGGCAGCCACCCTCGACAGTCACGCGCGGTGGCGGCCACCAACCCATGGTCGCCATGCTAGCCATCGGGCACTTCCAACACAGTCACGTGCGCCCTGCGGCCACCAACCTGTGCTCGCCGTGTGTGCGGAGTTACTACACACCCGTCCCTTCCGCACGTCATGCTAGCCAGTGGTCACTCTCCTCACAACACCGCGCGCAGCCGCTACCACCCTGTGCCCACCGCGCTAGCAAGTGGGCAGTCTCTCGCCAACATAGCGTGCAGCATACACCAACCTGCACTTGTCATGCTAGCAAGGGCCCACTCTCTCCACAACACAGCCTGTGCTCGCTGTGCTACTTAGTGCACTCTCTCTCGCCAACACAGCACACAACCGCCACCAACCTGTGCTCGTCGTGCTTTCAAGTGACCACTCTCTCCACAGCACAGCGTGCAGCGGGCCACCAACCTGCCTTGTTATGCTAGCAAGCGGCCCCTTCCAACAACATTACGCGCTCCATGCGGCCACCAACCTGTGCTCGTCGTGTGTGCACAGGTTCCCCACGCCCAGCGCGCCCACCCGCTGGCACGCCACATCCTGGCTCAGCAGATATGAAATCAGCAGCTGGTGCCCCCCCCCGCGGATGACATGGTCCGTGTACTGTGGGCTTGCGCACAGGTTCGCCAGCAGCCGCCCGGCCTCCCGCTGCACCTCCACGAAGCGACTGCGCATGGCAAGAATGGCGGGGCGCACGCCCCCCTCGCGCGTGATTGCCCCCTGGTTGTCGGGCAGCTCTGCGAGGTTGGCCAGGCAAGCGGCGCACTGGCTTGCGACCGCCATGTCCTCGCGCTGCATGAGGCCGATGAGCGCGGGGAGGGCGCCGCCGCGGCAGACCTCGTACTTGTTCTCGTCGCTCACGGACAGGTTGCAGAGGGCCGCGCACGCCTCGCGCAGGATCTCAATGTCCTGTGCGAGCAAGTGGGGTGGGGAGGGGTGGGGTGTGTGCGTGTGAGTTTGTCAGTGAGGCATGCGCGAGGGGTGGACAAGTGGTGACATGGTATACCATTCGGGCTATTGGGGTTTAGATGTCATGCGTGGTTGTGGGCGAGGTAGGGTGGGGAGGGGTGGGACAGCCATGCCTCAAAATCAGAAGCTGCACGTCAAAAAATATGGTACCAGGCACCTTCAATGTCAAGGCAGCCGCCGGGAGGCGGGATGGGAAGGGAGGAGTGTGTCTCGTAGGCATGGCAGGGATGGGGTTTGCTTGGTAACAGCAGCAGCACGTCATGCTGCCAGGTGTGCGGCCAAACTCACCACACACAGACCTGGCCTTCGCGCACCTATACATGCTGGAGTGGCCAATCATGTCATGCACATGTGACATTTTTGGTATACACCTGGACGTACTGCGAGGTATTGCGGTAGTACTTACCCACGCACGTGTGAACAATGCAATGTGAGTATGTGTGCATACATGCGGTGGCCTAAAAGACCAACAAGCCCAGCTATTGCCGTGGCTGTGGCAACATGTCAGGCCAAAGCCCGCGGGGTGCTTTATGCACCTGGTCGACACCACAGTACGAGGTTTGTCTGAAGTACACAAATGCGAGCAGCTTTGTCAAACTCCGCTTAGCGCGCGGAAAGCCTGCACAGAGTTAGGTGTGAGGTACAAAACCGCATACTTCTTGTAGCCATAGGTGTAAGCAGGTGCAGTGTAGTACATGTATGAGAAGGCCGTGTGCGGGTCTAGTACGAGCTGCAGAGAGTCTGCCCAAACACTGCGGTGGCACGTGCGTGCGCACGCGGCGCCATCCCCTAACCACTCGCAACCTATGCCATCACGCATGTAACTACGTCTTGCTCCCTGAGTAGTCACCCGGGCAGAAGCTTTGTGAGAGGTGCGAAATGAATGGGGGGGTCAGGTTACCTTTGGAGCCACTCAAACAACTACTTAGAAGTATTAGCTGGTAGGGGCAGTGCTTGATCTTGATTGTATACGGTTGTGAGTTTGTGCGTATGCTGTCGGGCAACTACCACTGCTCGTGCATGCTGGCATGCACGATTTGGGCCCTTGCACGCCCACAAAAGCAAGCACATGAAACTACTTCTATGGCACGCAGTACTTAGTGGTATACCAGCAGCATACACTAAGCGCCCACTTCGGAACTCAACACAGTTCCCACTCACATCGCTGACAAGCAGCTGCACGAGCGGCTCCAGCCCCCCCTCCTGCACGATCTTGACCTTGTTCTCCGTGGTCACGCTCAGCCCCCGCAGCGCCGCCGCCGCCTGCTGGTGCACGTCCGGATCAGGGCTGTGCACCAGCGTAATGATCGGCTGCAGCGCGCCCTCCTCAATCATGAGCGCGTGATTCGCGGGGGCACAGCTCAGGTTGGCGAGCGCGCACCCCACATAGTACTGTGACACCGCATCTGCACTGTTGCTCAGCGAAAAGAGGGCCGGCAGAGCCCCTTCCTCCAGTATGGAGGGGTGGTTGGCGAGGGTCGCGGTGAGGTTTGCGAGCGCCAGCACGGCGTAGCGACGCGCCTCCAGCTGGGCGTCGCTTGAGGAGGCAAGGGTTACCAGCGGGTGCAGCGCGCCCTGCTGCACGATTTTAACCTGCAAGGCACCACGCGCGCGGCGTGTGTGAGGCGGGGCGGGAGGGGAGGGGTGTGGTGAGGGGTTGCACAGGCATTGCAGTGCATTTGATTGCTTGAAGACACTTAGCGAACAGGTGCAGGACACACGCTGGGGAACAGCGAAGGACTGTCGTTGCGTGGAAAGCTGTCCATGACTTGTTACTGAACTGATGCAGTACATGCACAGGTAGGGAAGACTGTTCAGGGGGATGACATCGCCACTGCCTGCTGCTGAGCACACCGGAACACACCGACTCTGCTGAGCACAGTAACGAACACATTTCTGCTGAGCACTGTGTGATGTCGGCCACTGCCTGCTGCTGAGCACACCGCAACACACCTACTCTGCTGAGCACCCTGATGCACACCTTCTGCTGAGCACTGTGTCACAGACAGACCTGCCCCGCCGCGCATCCACACCAGCAGCAGCGGTAGCAGCATTGTCAGCTCTGCGTCCCTCCCTCCTCCCTCACCTGACTTGAAACGGTGGTTGCCATGTTCGCCAGACACAGCGCCGCGAACCTCTGGCAGTTCATCTCGCCCGTCGTCAGAGCCTCCACCATGGGCGCCAGCGCACCCTCGCGCAGTATGGGCTGCTGCATGTCGGGGTTTGCCGCCAGGTTTGCCACGGCCCTCACTGCCTCCTCCCTGGCGTTGGGGTCCCCGCCGTGGGTGAGGGCCACTAGGGGGGGGAGGCCGCGCTCTTCGAGTAGGCGCGTGTGCAGCTCTGGCATCTCTAGGAGGTTGGCAATCGCGCAGGCCGCGTGGCGCTCCACCTCCGGGTCGCCGCATATCATCATGCTGATGATGTTGGCGATGGACCGGTCCGCTATTTCCATCTGGGAGGGGGCAGCGAAGTGAAGTGCACACAATGGTTGCATACTTGATTAAGAAGTTTTATGTGCCCGCATATCATCATGCTGATGATGTTGGCGATGGGCCGGTCTGCTATTTCCATCCGAGGTGGCAGTGAACAGCACCACAATGGTTGTGTACTTGATCAAGAGGTATTAGGTTTTCAGTGGACAGAAACAGCCTCTAAACAAATGGCTGGTTTAGAGTTACCGGTACTACTTCATGTAGTATTCGGACCCTGCAAATCGTCATGTTGACTGTAATATTAGCGCTGGAGTGGCCAGGTACTTGCAGCTGAGAGGGCGGTGGAGTGCAGAACGTTTACGGATGGCGTGTTGTAGTGCACAAACTTGAGAGCGCACGGCAGTGTGCATGCCAGCGTTCTTGATGCCGTTGCTGAAAATGGTGAGAATGGTGGCGATGGAGTGGTGTTCTACCTCCGCATTGGAGCGCACAACACAGGCGCGCAATAAATGGGGATAAATTGGTCTGTTGAGACATGACACAGAACACCACCTATTTTCTCATTGTGGGGTGACTGATCATGGAGATATTTTGCAATCAGCCATGCCATGGCGCGCTTCGCCATCTGTTGGCTAGGCACACTTTATCACCACAATGCACAGACATCTTCCGGAAAAGTACGCCCATGTGTATATGTACATAATAATACTCCGGAAGTATCTGGTACAATAGAACCTTCAGAGATAATAAATACTCCAGTAGTGATAAGATGATACCATGGACTTCCATGCTAATGTGCATGGTCCGCTGCGTCAGTAGGGAAACAAACATTGCCGCAAGTACAAAGTGACGGTGTGGGTCAGTGTGCCCACAGTTGCTTTTGCGCCCACTGCACAGCATGGCACTCTCTTCTGCTCCCTTCGAAAAGGCCATTCGGACTTCTGTCTCTAAGTCAACACTTCACAGCAAGTCGCCCCACAGGATTTGGCCTGGCATCTTGCCCCAGCTGCAGTGTGCAGGCCTACTGTAGCCACCTTAGATTTCTTTTGTCACAGGCTTCCATCAGCGGCTGCTTCCTTTTCATGCCAACTTAGCCCACACATGAGCTTGCTGTCGGAGCTGGCAGCAGCGCAGCAGTGCTCCACTCCACACTGCCACACACCAATGTTGCACATCACTGCGGATGCACCGCCGGTGTGTGTGCACACGCAAGTGCATGAAGTCACTCAATTGTTTGTTGCAAGCTGGGCGTGACCGGAAAAAGCATGCCCCAGCATGCTGCTCTCACCGGTCGCTGGCCAAAACGTACCTATACCTCTGAAGTACGGTATGATGTACTTCGTAGTACACTTCTGGGTGCATGTTGTCGCAGCAGTCACCTTGTTTTCCTCCATGGCGCTGAGGCAGTTGAGCGCAGCTGCAATTTCCCGCAGCAGGTCCACATCATCGCTGCGCGCCATCAGAACCAGAGGGTCCAGGAAGCCGTCGCGCACCACCTGCAGCACCAAGTAAGAAGCCATGTGCGCAAATGATAGACGTGAGGCAAGCTGGATGCCATCAGAACCAGTGGGTGAAGGAAGCCAGCGCGCACTACCTGCACCATCATGCACACGATATACTTTGTCATGTGAGAAGTTATGTGTGCAAATGATAGACATGAGGCAGTACGGGCACTGCCATATTTTACATTTGAACCAGCGCGTTGTCACCTGAGCAGCAGCAGTCGAGGGTGGCATGTGCACCATGATGTACACGACGCATTTCGTCAAGTAATAGACAATACTTCAAGTACTAACAAGCCATGTGCGCAAATGATAGGCACGCGGTACTGTGGTATCCTGGGCACCGCTAGGTACTGCAAGCCACAAACGTTAATGACAAGCTGGCACCGATCCCGGCGATGAAGCGGTATGTGCAGCAGTGCCCCCCAATCGCAGATGAGAGCAAAACAAAGCGTGCGAACTGCAGGACCGGTAGGGTGTGCTACGGTGGCGTATGTGCTTGCACTCGAGTGGTACCAAAAATAGCTACACCATGAGGTAGCAGCGCCTTGCCACTCAAGCTCGTGGCATACTACACATTGACCACCAGCACCCACGCACACTGTGCGTTCATAGCCTGACACCGTGTTAGCGCCACCAACACCACTTTCAATGCATGTGGAGTACACTTGCGGTGGCCGCAGTGTTCCTCCTGTGCAGGGTGCGCTGGTGAGTACACACCCCACAAATGCCTGCTGCCAGGCACCGACGTTTTACAGTCCCTCACAGCCCCCCACATGACACTTGGTCAGCAAAATAACCATTGGCGCCATAGACCTGTTCCGTCGACACGGCTATGGGGCACAAGCGACTTCCTGTCCGCCAGCCCTTGTGTGCTGGCGATGTGCTAAGGCTGTGCCGCAAGCCGCCGGCCATGGCATCACCGCAGTCATGTTACACACAGCTGCAACTTGCTGGTGTGACACAAGTAGTGTACAGCCGGCAAGCAGGCGGCGGCACTCCCACGCATACACAGTTACCTCATCGCACTTGTTCCCATAAAGACTACTAGCAGTACGTAAACAGCACTGTACTGTACTGTACAAGAAGTCCTACCTGGACGGCGGGCGTCAGTGCGCTGCGTGCCTGTGGTGTGCGACATGGGCGAGTAACCTTTGGTCAATCTCATGGAAAGTTAGGGCAGCAAACAGCCCTATGGGCAACGTTTGAGCACGCTGTTGGTGTACGGTATTATTTAGCTTCGCTTTCGGCGTGGAAAGCCATATGGCATGCGCATGACTGGGACAAGCATGATTAAATTAAAACATGCTGTCCCTGTGTATACTATTACAACAAGGCGTTGTTGCAACAAGGCGTTGGCAGATTCCACTACAGGAACAGAGTTGATAAAGTTCTAACACAAAAGATAGCTAAGCCCAGATCTACCCTAGCTGGGAAAGGTGCCCGACCGAGCGCATACGCGGTGATTTGTCCACCTGGACAAAAGCAAATGCTGAAGTAGCTCCACCACCCTACCTCGCTGGTGCGATGCTGCCAAAACTCAGCCGTGCGCGCTGCCATAGGGACCACAACATGTTTTTAACCGTAAATATATCCGCTCAAACCTAGTGGGGCGCGTACAGCCCCTGTGTACAAATGTGCGCGACTGGAAATAGCTTTGTCAGTGCTCTCCCCTGTGGCTAGCCGACAAGATTGTTGTAGGCCCAGCATCTTGTTACTGACCCACTGAAGTGCTGCTGCAAGTACCACCAGATGTACGCTTGTTGTAGGTGTACCAGTTTGATGTGCTGCCTCTGTGCTCAGCTCAATGCTAACAGCTGTCGCTCCTGCAGCTACCTCCTGGTGTACGGAGCTGTTGCTACGTAGGCCAATCAGTAAGCTGCTGCTGACAAGGTCAGCGCTTGACCTGCTGCTGCTGTCAGCTGCGTCATGCGTGAGAGCTGTACTGGTACTGCCGCAGCAGTGCTGCTGCTGAGCAGGTGCAGTCCTGAGCAGAGCACGGAGACGGGTCGGCTTCTGCCACTGCGGCGGCGCTGGCATGGGCCCGCGCCATCACATTGCTGGCATCACATTGCTGGCCCAGAGCGTTGCCTGCGGCTAGTGCGACTGCAGCAGCTGCTGCTGGTGGTGTCGCCGCTACTGCTGCTGCTTCCTGCTGCTGCTCCACTGTTGGTCACATGATGTCCTTCGGGCTGCGGAGCACAGGACCGTCGCCACGACAGCTGCTGCTGCCACTACGGCGCTGATAGTGCGGTGGGCATGGCCGGCGCAAACATAGCTGCTGCGGTTAGCCGGGAGCAGCTGCTGCGGCCATTCTGCTGCCTCTGCTTGCTCTGCTGCTGCCTTTGCTGCTGCCGGTGACAACGACGCCCTCAACCACGCTGCTGCGCATGCATCATGAGTTGGGATTGCCGCCCTCGCTATACCGCACCTGGCGCCCTGGCGTGCGACAGTAGCTGCGCCAGACCCTGCACGATAGCAAGTGGTGCTGAGGTGGAAGGGGACTGCAGGCCTGCCTGCGGCTGGGGTGCTGCGGTTGAGGTGTTGGGGGAAGGAACTGCGCCCGCCGCCACTGGAACCACCACACTTCCATAAGTGCGCACACACAGACAAACAGTTGAAGTTGCCCACTATCCCAGAGGAGAGGGCGTCTGTACGTACGTATGTACGAACTAATAGGCGTCCGCCCGGCAAGCCGAACGCCCGCCGATAAACTACCTACTGTAAAACGTACCTACTACTACTAGTAGCAGAGTCCACATGACAAGTACCGGCACTACATGCAACAAGTCGGGCGGCGCGCGCCGCTCACCTGCACGCGGTATGCGGGCGAAATGCACATGCCCCGCAGCGCGGCCAGCGCCTGGCGCTGCGCGTTCCCGTCCTCGCAGCACGCCAGCCCCACCAGCGCTGGTATCCCTCCCTCCAACGCAATATTCTCTCGGTGGTTCGCATTCGCCGCAAGGTTGGAGATGGCAAACGCCGCATAGCGCCCGCTCTCCGTGTCCTCCGCCTTTAGCAGCGTCACCAGCGCCGCAATCGCCCCCGACTTGACAATTTCCTCGTGGTTATCTGGCTCCGCCGCCAGGTTGCCCACCGCCATGGCGCAGTACTGCCGCACAATGAGGTCCGCGTCCTCATTTTTTACAAAGCCGATGACGGGCTCGAGAACGCCGTCCTCGACGATGTGCGTGCGCGTGAAGATGGAGCTGGCGCAGTTGGCAATGGCGAGCGCGCTGAAGCGCTGGGCCTCGCTGTCCTGGCTGCGGCGCAGCAGGTCGACCAGCGTGCGTACGCCCCCCTTCTTGACAATTCGGTCGTGCAGCTCCTCGTGGGTGCTGAGGTCCGCCAGGCCGAACGCCACCTCTTTCTGCTCACGGGGGCGTTTCACGCGCCGCCCCTTGGCAATCAGCGCCTCCAGCACCTTCGCCATGGTGGTGGGTGGGTGCGGGGTGCCGGCTGGTGGTGGTGGTGGGGTGTGCTGTCAGCTGGTAAGACGGCAATTGGCGGCGCGGAAGGCGGGCAGGAGTAGCAGAATGTAGGTTGGAGGCGTGCTTCGCATGTCAGTCGCAAGCGGCTGGTATTGGTGTCAGGGCGAGGGGGGTTGCAGGTGGAGTGGCTGGTCCTGCTGGTGTCTGCAACGCTGCAGGCAAAAAGGCACCGGCGCTGCAGCAACACAGCTGCTGCTGCTGCGGCTGCGAGCTGTTGCTGCTTGCGGCTCCTCCCACAACGGTTTCGCCAGACCAGCACTCACCGCCAGAGAGATGGGCACTCCACAGGGTGGAGAGTGGCAAGCACACGCTGTCAGTGCTTGGCGCCGCTCCGTTCAGCACACGCCGTTGCACACCAAACCATTGTCGCTTCCTGACATGCTTTCGCAGCCCCACGCCCTGCTGTTCCTGATGCGTCCCGAATGTAAGCTAGTCGCGGGTACGGAGCGCAGAGGGTTGGCAGCAGCGGCACGTGTGCTATCTAGGGCGCACCGCCGTTTGCTGCTGGCTGCTGTGTGTGCTGCTGCTATAGCTCGTGCTGTGCCGATTTTTAGACCGTGTTGACGGTTACAAAAATGATGCAACTGTTGCTGCTGCTGCCGTGTCGAAGAAGCAGCAAGCGGCACCCCCGCGCAGCACAGCGCACCGCAGGCGGCTTGCTGGGCTATGCCTCCAGCCGGAGCGATGGGGCGCATGACTGAGCTGCAGCACAACTGGGAGGGTAGCAAGGGCTTGAATGCCAAGGAGTCAGACTTGAAGGTGAGAACTGCCTATTTCTGGCCTGCAGCTGTGCAGCAGGCCTGCGCACCAATGCACCAGAGACGCTGCAGCAGGCACATGTTGCGCCCTATGGCTGCTGGCGTTACCATTCCCTTCATCAGACACGTACAAATTCGGAAGCCTTAGCAGTGGGCTCACAACTATCTGTGCTGCTGCACTGCTACTGCTGCTACTACTGCTGCTGCTGCTGACTGCGCCACCACTGCTACCTGCGCCACCGAACCCACGCAGTACAAGTACCACATCGCCAACCTGTCGAGCGTCTACACAGGCCGCAGCCGCATAGACAACCGCACCCCCCGCGCCATGGTCCGCCCCCCACCCTGGGTCACGGGCAGGGAGCGCAAGCTCCAAAGCCTGGGCATCACCGCCAGCTCCAGGGGCGCAACAGCCCCGCGGGGGGGTAAACCCCAGTGGAACGACTGCTGCAACGTCGACACGGCGCCGCGCTTCCGAGAGGTCTACCGCCGCCCGCAACAGGCACAGCTGCCGAGCTCAGCAGCGTGTACGGCATTGGTGCGCCGGCCTCAGAGTGCGGGGGCGCGCAGCGGCGGCGCCGGCGCGGCAGTTGCCACGGCGCCAGCGCCGGCAGGTGTGCGTGTGCGCCCACAGTCAGCATCGGTTCGGCGCAGCGCTAGCGAGGCGCTGGCGACGGGTGGAGATGCTGCTGCTGGTGGTGGCGGTGGTGCTGTGGGGCAGGAGGATAACCAGGAGCAGGATCGGGAGCAGCAGGAGCGGCAGCAGGAGCAACCGCAGCAGAGGCAGCAGGAGGGCCAGCCGTCGGCGCTTGCAGCTCTGGCGCGGGCATACCAGCTGTCTGCTGAGCAGCTGAGCGCGTACGATGCGTTTGCGGAGCTGCTGGCCTCGCTGGACCCCGTGCTGCAGGTACAGCTACTGGAGGACTGCTACAGGGACGCGCAGGAGCGAACTGGCCTGCAAGACTACACAGGGGTGGTTTTTCCAGGGCGGTAGGGGCAGGCTTGTACGCACATGAGCCCTGCTTGTTTTGTCTTTACGGTGCGGCGTGCGGCAGGCTTGGCAGCACTGGTGTGCTGGCGCAGCAGCGTCTGCTGCCAGGAGAGTGCCGGTATGAGGGCGAGTGTATATAGACCATGTACAGCTGTCCGGTGGGTCCTAGCAGTTGCTGCGCACCTCTCACAGCATGTGTTGGCACACCTGCATGCAGCCGTTGAAAAGCCTCCCCGGCATTTTTACAATCATGAATGACACTTTTGCCCCGCGTAAAGGGCCACCAGATGGCAGCACCCCCTGTGGTGTGCATGTGCTGCCGCTTTCAGCTTGCCCGTTTTGTCGAGTGCCAGTGCAGCACACACGCACTTCACCCCAGACTGCTTGTGCGAGCAGCAGAGTGAGCATTTTGTGTGCGTCCGGAAAAAGCAGGCTGACTTCCCACATGATACTTTAGCACACTTTTGTGTACTGCTGTACTATCTACATGTGATTAAATACTTCTAGCATGTTCCATAGTCATTGCCGGCAAACCGCGTGTTGCACAAACCTAGAAGCACACGCGGTGTCCGACAGCAACGGCGGGAAGGTGCGTGCAACACCACAATGTTTCTCCATTAGATGCAGCGGTGTTTGCTGCAGGCGAGGCCTCTAGAGGTACTTTGCCTGGTAAGACCTCCCTGCTGTCTGTGCGCACCAAATATTCCAAAACCGGACGCCTGGGCAATGTTGCCGGACGACCGAGACGAGAATCGGAAAATCCACATTTCCCCCCAACCACGGCAGCAGCTCGGTTTTGGATCCTGTTAATTATTATGGGTAGAACATACACATTTCTTTCACGTGGCCAGTGACAAGCCCTCAGTTTTTAACCTGAGCAGACAAGCCCCATGACACCAGCAACGTATGCAACGTTTTACAAGCCCAGGTAGTGGTGTGGCTGCGGCAGAAGACGTAGCCTTATGTTGGTAGGGTTGCGTGAAAACATACATGAGCAAGCCATATACGCCGTATACGGAGCGTATATACGGCGTATATGGCTAATGTTAAAATTATAGTGACGGGAACACCTGGTGCAGGCGTGTGTGGGCTATGTGTGGTGCTCTTGCATGATTCCTGGCCCACCGTAGCAAGTTGTTGCACATGTCATGACAAGAAAAAAAATGCCCATGCACGTTTTTGTGCAACCCTAAATGTTGGCCTAGGCACATGTATGTGACATGTGTGATGGCCAATGCAGTACGCGTTTGCATTACGACCAATTTTACAAAGCAGTTCTGAACATGCATACAAAGTGCTCGCGAGACGACTGCGCGTCATTCCGCCCGGCGCAGCCCCGGCGATAAGCTGGGCCCCAACGGGTGCTCAGCCGCAAAACATGCTTGAAGTACGTCCCATAAGTATCTGGTCAAATTTTTTCAGCACGTGAGAGCGACCGCAAGCAAAATCTGTGACTGATGCACTACTA
>JAULBY010030318.1:1207-15853 GCA_032358315.1 Ophiocytium majus
GGGGGGGGGGGGGGGGGGGGGGGGGGGGGGGGGGGGGGGGGGGGGGGGGGGGGGGGGGGGGGGGCTCACCCTTGTAGCGGTTCTCAAGCTTGACGGCAAAGCCAATGGCGTCGCTCATGCCGTAGCGGCACCAGGTGGACCCCACGCAGGACTTGACGGTGCGCAGCGACTTGCCGTACGCGTGCCCGCTCTCAAAGCCGGCGTCCACGAGCTTCTCCCTGCAGCAGCACAGCAACACAGTGCACAGGCAATGACGCAAGCAATCAATGACCGATTGAGACGCATGAGGTGAGCCTAGAGCACCAGGGCGCTGCAACACACGCCATGCGGCCAGCGCATGCGGAGGTTTGGGAACGCTGCGCCAGTGCGCAGTGCGCAGTCACCCCTGACAGCACAAAGCTGGTGATTTTAGTTGATGGCTCAAAAATCTCCACCAGTGCGGCAGCGACATGCCACGCCCAGCAAGTGCACAGGCGGCGCAATGCCAATCCCATGGCGGTGCGCACGGGGCTGCCACCGGCACCGACTGCCCACTGACACACATGCACGTGGCCGCTCACTCACCAGATGTCCGGCAGCTCGTGCTTCTCGGCGCCGAACATGTCGATGCGCTGGCCGCCGGTGATCTTGGTGTACAGGCCGTACTCCTGCGCCACCTGGCCCATGGCGATGAGACCCTCGGGCGTGATCTCACCGCCCGCCAGGCGCGGCACCACAGAGTAGGACCCGCCTGGGGGGGTACACATGTGCGGCAGCAGCAGTGGCGGTGGTTGGCGGCGTGAGCGTGTGTTTGGGCAAAGGGCACGGCCGGCCGTACCGCCCTGGGTGGGGAGGCTGGCGACCGGTGTGCAAAGAGGTGCGGCTTGTGGTACGTGGGTGTAGGTGGCACCACCAGCTCGCCTGGCGCACGTGCAGTCTACAATAAACTTCACAAGTTTTTGGTAGAAAATGCACGTACCGGTACAATATGCATTGCTCAAGAACAAGTATGATCTACTTCACATGCGCGCACAGTATCGCAGGGCGTTGCACACGGGTGACGCCACACCGCGACAAGGGCTCAGGGGGTACTTCAAAGTAGTTTGCTATCGTCTTTGTTGGGGGCAGGCAATTGTGGCCGCCGGCGGCACTCACCGCGCTGCATGTTGGCGAGGGAGCGGTCGTTGGTGTCCTGCAGGGTGGCCCTCTCGTCGAGGATGATGTCGTTGTTGATGGACGCGAGAACGGACGCGATGACGGGCTTGCAGACCTCGCAGCCATCACCCTGCGCACATGGTTTACATACAAATATAGCTGATATAAGCAGTATATTGTGGTAAGCGAGAGTGCAGTGCATAGGGAGGTGTGCGGGGGGGCGCGGAGGTGCTGGTGGGCGGGCGCTGGCACAGTGCGGCGAAGATGGCATAGGAGGTTTGAGCGACAGGCGGAGGGAGGGGAGGGCATGGGAGCAGGCACATTCAAGCCTGGCGCCCTGCCAGGTATACACGTGCCGCAAGCAGAGCAGAGAACAAATACGCAGGCGCACTGCTTCAGGCGGCTGACACCCGGAGCCTACCAATCTCGTATCTGCGTTAATTCATCAATGCAATCACCTACTTTGTATTCATTCATGGACTTTCACGCACCTCGCCGTGGCTGTGCAGCATGTCCTCAAAAGTCTTGGCGCCCGACACCTTGGCGATCTGGAAGAGCTCCGCGCGGCTGTAGTGGAAGTGTTCGCACACGTGCTTGCTCACGCTCTGGCCCTGGGCGGCCATGGCGGCGCTGAAGATGTTCTTCACAAGGGGCTCGCAGCCGCCGCAGCCGGTGCATGCCTGCAGCGTACGAGTACACATGGCATGCATGAGTGATGCACCATGCTTACTTTGAAGTATATACTCAAGGTACTACGTGCTACTACTAGTAGTACATACGAGAGGTACACAGCTTCCAAGTATTATACGCGCACTTCGGAAGTATAGACTCGCAGCCGCCGCAGTCGGTGCATGCCTGCGGCGTACGAGTACACATGTACATGGAGTGACGCACTGTGCATCTGAAGTATACATCTATTTTCAAGTACTGGAAGTACATACTAATAGTACACTATTACACACATATTCCCTTTACTACTGTAGTATACACTCGTGGGGACCACGGCCGATGCGCGCCTGCAGCGTGCGAGCAGACGCGGCGTGCACAAGTGATGCACTGCGCTACTGAAGTGCGTGCAAAGTGTTCGAAGTATTTCAAAGTATATATTATTGAAAACATGTACTACGTAGTATACATACTACTATTAGACTGCTATATATATACTTCTAGTTGAGTACACATGCAGTATGTGTGGGCATGAAGCATGAGACCTGCAACAGTCCTGGCTGGCGCTGAACGAAGGCTGGCACGACGCGTGCACGTCGCTGCCGCTTCATTATTACTAGAACTACATCAACGACTGCGTGTTCGAGCATGCTACTACTTCAAGTATGTGCTAGTGTATACTTCAAGTATACTTCTATAATCCATGGTTGTACTGACCTTGGTGGCGCTCTTGACATCGGCCATGGTAGTGCAGCCGCCCTTGACCGCATCCACAACCGCGCCCTGCACGCAGCCGCGAACACACCACAGCAGCCGCGCACCCAACAGAAAAATTGTGAGCCGCACACACGGGTGGCGCGCGCGCTCACAAAATACCCCATCTCCCTCACTGCCTTTCACAAAAGCTGCTGAGCGACTCAGGGGCTGTGCGCATGGCATGTGGCCGCGCAGAACACAACGGTGCATCCGCACCAGCACAGCTGGCAGACACACACACAGAGCATGCCACGCACCCCACCCGCCCGTTCAGCCCAGTACCAGCAGCACCAGCAGCTGCGGGGGGATGCTTGCACGGAGCCGGTGCATTACCAGCAGCACCAGCAGCTGGCGGCGGCAGCGCGCAGGCACACAGCGGCGCCACAGTACCAGCACAAATAGCAGCGGCGGCAGCAGCGCGCAGGCACGGCGGTGCTCTCTGCAACACTGCTCAGCAGTACCGGCACCCACCTTGCTGATGTTGTTGCAGCTGCAGACCTGCGCGTCGTCGGGCATCTCCAGGGGCGACGCCGCCGCGCCGCCGCCGCCGGCAGCACTCTTCCCAACGATGAGCTCCGCCGGGGACACGGCGAGGTCAGCACCGCCCTTGGCCATGGCCAGCAGCTGCCCGTAGTCGGATGCGTCGCCCACGAGTATGCCGCCGACCAGGCGCGTTCCCTCAGCATTGAAAAAGAGGCGCTTGTAGACGCCGCCGAAGGGGTCGTTCCAGACGAGGGAGTGCGCGCCGTTGGTCGCGCCGAAGCTCGCCACGTCGACGCCCATGAGCTTGAGCTTGGTGGACATGTCGGCGCCCGTGAAGAGGGTCTGCTCAGCGGAGGAAGCGGCATCGCCGCTGCCGCCGCCGACAATGTTGCGCGCCACCGCCTCCGCCATCTGGTAGCCGGGAGCCACGAGACCGTAGATCATGCCGCTGTGAGGGGGGCGGGGGGGGGCAGGGGGGGGGGGGGAGGGGGCGGCCAGAGTCAGCAGGTGTGGCGCCATGGACGGCGCTGCACAGTCGTCACGGGTCGTGCGCAATACAGCAGCACTTACAAAACCAGTGACCAAAGACACACAGTTGCACCAAAACCGCCACCACCGCGTCGCTCACCAGCGCAGCGCGCACTCGCCGATGGCGTACACGCCACCCTCGCCCGTGCGCAGGGCGGCAGCAGTCACACAAGCAGTTACCAAGAAACAGTTACGCCACCAAAACCGCACACGGCGGCACTCACCCGTGCAGCGCGCACTCGCCAATCGCGTACACCCCGTCCTCGCTCGTGCGCAGCGCGTCGTCCACCAAAATGCCCCCGCGCTCGTGGACGCCGATGCCGCTCGCGCGCGCAATCTCGTCGCGCGGCCGGATGCCCGCCGACACGACCACCATCCCCACGTCGAGATCCGGCTCGTCGTTGGAGAAGGCGAGGCCCGTCACGCGGTCGTCGCCGCGCACCTCGGAGATGCGCGCGTTGCAGTGGACCTTGAGCCCGAGGGCCTCGATTTTGCCGGCGAGAATGGCGTGGCCGGCCTCGTCGATCTGAGGGGGGGGGGGGGGGGGGGGGGGGGGGGGGGTGTGGTGAGAACCGTGACAGTGCTGGCGAGTCAAGAAGGGGCGGCAGGGCTGAAATTGCAGCATGCTGTTTCCAGTCGCGCACGCCATGTGTGAAGGGCTTTCCACACCATAAATGGAGGTTTTAGTTAACACCGTAGGTTAAAGTACACAGGTGCGGCAAGGTGGCACACACATGGCAAGCAGGGGTTGGAACTTGGGCACGTGCCGCAGACACGTGCGTACCTGTCTGCACATGAGTATGGGCGCGTACTCCATGATGTGGGTCTCGCAGCCGAGGTCGGACATGGCCTTGGCGGCCTCCAGGCCCAGGAGACCTCCCCCAATGACGGCCGCCTTGGTGATGCCGTGCTCCTTCTGGTAGTCGATCATGGCCTGCAGGGGCAGATGGGTTGGTTTTGTGGCAGCACATGGTCAGCACTCACCCATGAAATACCAGCATAACCTGTCTCAACCTATCGTACCTTGGAGCAGCTTCAAGAGAGGGGTACGCATACTGTGCAAAAAAGCATAGGTTGAATTGTTTTCAACCCCACTGTGTACCTTGGGCAACGGCCAAAAAAAGTTCCAACGTGGCAATGCGGTAACATAGTTTGGTATTTATTTATAACACCTCGGCAAATAAAAAAGTCTGCTTGCAGACCAAGCCACTTAAATGCGGTGTACACGCCCCGCAGAACAGCGGGAGCTACCGCGTCGCCACAGTGGTGAGTAACACAGCCTCAGGCACCACCGGCCATTATGTCACCTCAATGCGCACCTGCGTGCTGCCACTGAGCACATGTATTCGAGTACCAACTTCAAGTATGTGCACTTCGAAACAGCAGTGTGCATACCTGAAGGTCCTCGATGGTGCGGTACACAAACACGCGCTACACTGTTGAAGTACCAACTTCAAGCTGTTCTTCAAGTACCAACTTCAAGTATGTGCCCTTCAAAAAACAGCAGTGGGCGCACCTGAAGGTCCTCGATGGTGCGGTACACAAACACGCCCTTCTTGTCAATGCCGGGCGTGGGCGGCACAAATGGGTACGAGCCCGTGGCAATGACGGCATAGTCGTATGGGATCGCCTGCAGGCGGTGACGTGGCACAGCACGGGGGGTCAGCGGTGATGAGCGACGGCTGGTGCACGTGCAGTGCCAATGCGACATGCGGTGAAATGAGCTGGCTTGGCAGCAACATAAGAAAAAAAACGTGCTAGGAATCCAAGTTGGTTCGCGAGGTGCCGCTGCAGTGACTGCCTTGCGCACCACAACAGGCAAGGCCACCTGGCATCTTCTGAGAAGCACTGCGTCGCTGGCGCATCTACCGCTTTGCTGCGACGCCACCACCACACAGGCAGTCCACCAGGCGCTGGCAAGTACCACCAAGCCCACAGCTGCACGTGGCACTGGCAGCAGCAGCGCCTGGGGGTTGCTGTGCGCGGCAGCAGCAGCGGCGGAGACAGCACAGCAGCAACGCAGGCACACGCCGCGCTCAGCCCACCTTGCCACTCTGGGACAGCACGAGCTTGGCGTCTTTGTCAATGCCGGTGGCCTTGTCGCCCAGCAGCAGCTCCAGGTTGCCCGCCTCCTCGTACCAGGCCGTGGTTCCATCCTTGGTGTACGGGCCGGCGAGGGACAGGTCGTCCAGATCGCGCTTCGCGAAAAACTGCGGTGTGCGGCGCGGGGGGGGGGGGGGGGGGGGGGGGGCGGTTAGTTGCGGAAGGTGGCGTCGACAGCGGATAAAGTTCACTGCTGTGGGGTTGAGAGGGTTCAATACAATGTTGAGCTGAGATGTAACAAGAAAACCTGGTACCTGAGAAGCAAATCGGTTTTACGAACTGATGAACTGCCAGCGCGGAAGCAGAGCAGCTGCAGCACCGGCAGCACCAGCACCAGCAGGAGGGCCACACGCTTACCTCGGTGAGGCGCATGCGGTTGTAGGCGGAGCGGGGCTCCTCGCAGAAGGTGGTGACCTTGAACTTGCCGTCGACGTCAAGCTCCAGCAGCTTCTCGCAGAACTTGTGCCCCACCATGCCGTTGCCTATGACGACCACCGACTTGGTCTCGCCGTTGGCGCCCATGCGCAGCACATGTTGTTGCCTGCGGCGGAGACCAGGGGTGCAGGGAAAGGTCAAGTGCGCAAGTGAGCTGCCGAGCTGATGGGTTGCAGATGCGGGGTGCCAAGGCAGAGCAGCGCCTGGTGTGTCAGCCTGGCGCTCGCCAGGCAGGCAGCGCACGTGCTGACTGCAGGGTTGTCGTTTTCCTGCTGAACAGGGATCCAGATGGAGACGGCCTGATGGCGCGGCTGTGCGGAGAGCACAAAGATACGAACCTGTACGGTGCGGCGCTCCGGAGGGGCGTGTGGTGCTGCCTGATGGCGGGCTTGGCCACAAAGCCGGACGCAGCGTCCCAGCACAGCACTACCAGCACCGCTGCTTTGAAGGTTCCCATGGTTTGTCAGGGTGGGGGGCGGCTGGGAGGGAAGTGAGCCATCGGCTACCACCATGTCGCCGGCTGCTGCCAGATCCAAAAGTTGAGGTGCTACCCCGTCTCTGCCGCGGCACCCGTTACCAAGAGGGTGTCACGCAGTACGTCTTCCTTTCGGGGAGGGAGGCTTGGTGACTGACTGCTGCCTGCTTTCTGCATGCCCATCTCCAGCTGAATTTGCGGAACTGTCCCACTGGAGAGAGCTCTGAGAACGGGGGGCCGATCAAAGCGATCGGGGGTCTTCGACTAACCGGTTGAAGTTCCGAACGTTCAGGGCTCTGAACGTCTAACGGTGAAAGAGTCTTCTAGCAAGCAAAGCACTCTTCCACGCCGCAGCGCACACCACCCTCAGAGCCAAGAGAGCCCCCCACGGCAGGTACGTCAGCAGGTGCGCCAGGCTGCTTGCCTTATGCGTCTGCGGCACTGCTGGCACTGCGGTGTTGTTGCCGCTCTGCACAACTTCACTTAGCGCGTGTCTTGAAGCAGGATGGTGTCTTGTCGAAGCAGGATGCATGTGTGTGTGTGCCCGCCTGCTGGTTCTGCTGCTGCCGCGCCACTGCTGCTGCATGTGGTGCCAGACAGCCTGTGTGCGCTCCGCAGCCGTGCTGTGCAAGTGGGTGCGTTGCCTGCACAATGTCACAAGTCCTATTGCCACATGGAAAAAAAAAGTTATGAGCGCTGCTTCCGTGCCGGTGACGCCTGACCACCCTCACATGCAGAGTGTTCGACAAGCACAGCCGAGGCAAGACCTGCAAGATGAGAGTACTTGCACAGCTCACCTGCCTGGTGCTGGCCATGCCGGCAGCTGGCGCAGCAGCGGCTGTGGCGTGCGGCTACGAGGGCACCGGCTTTCTCAGCCCCAAGGAAGATCTGTGCTGCCCTGCCAGGTGAGAGCGAGGCAGCCTGCGGCATAGACTCGACTGTGTGGCTGGCACCACAGCAGCTGCCATTTTTTCGCGCACTGGTGGTAGCAGTCGCTGCTACCTGCTTGCTGCTGCTACTTCGGAAGGCTTGTGACTGCCCTGCATCCACACCCCCATGGCCCGACAGAACACTTCGGATGTTTCAGATAGCATCTGGTGTGACGAGTTGGCAGCACGAGAAGTGTGCACCTGCAGTGCGCTCCATCAACAACTTAATCCATGTCATTCACCGCAACTCATACTTCCAGTGCCGTCGCTACCGCCCCCTCGCATGCCCCCAAGATTGCACTCCCCCCACTACAGCACGCACTGCGCTTGCCGCCATCGCCGCTGCCTCCATCACCAACCAACACCACCCCTCTCTCCCTCCCTCCCTCCCGCCCGCGCCGCCTTCCTCCTCCGCCCTTCCCTCCTCCGCAGCTGCAAAGCGTGCGGCGGCCGCTGCACCCCCCGCGCCGACCCCAACTGCTGCACCCCCGCCACCACCCCCCTCCTCGCCTGCAGCTCCCTGACGGCCCCCCCCTGCGCCCCCCCCGCGCTCCCCGCCGGCTGGGCCCTCGACTACGGCACATACGGCCAAAATCTCTCGGGCTGCGGCCCCCGCTGCCTGCGCTTCACGCTCGTGCCCCCCGCCGTGGCCGGCGGCGCTGCGCAGGGCGCGTACATCTACAGCCAGGACTTTGCGCTGGCGGCGGAGTTTTGCGCGACGCTGTCGCTGCAGGAGGCGGTGAGCGGGACGGTGTTTGCCATGTACACGACGTCCGCGGAGCCGGTGGACAGGGAGACGGAGCTGTGGGACGAGCTTGACCTGGAGTTCACGGCGCTGGAGGCGGAGTCCGTGTGGGCAAACGCGTTTCACAAGGGGTCGCAGGTATGAAGCACACGTGGGGGTGGCGCGGTGTCGGCTCTGCGTGTGGTGCATACTTGAAGCGTAAATAGCAGTTTTGAGGTGTGTGCTAAATATCATGTACATATATATATACTGGAAGTATATATACTTCTGAAGTATGTGGACAGGGGGACGGAGCTGTGATGCGACCTGGACCTGGAGTTCACGGCGCTGGAGGCGGAGTCCGTGTGGGCGAACGCTTTTCACAAGGGGTCACAGGTCTGGAGAAGGGTGGCGTGGTGTCGGCTCTGCGTATAGTACATACTTCTCTTGAAGTACTTGAAGTGTAATTTGGTATATACCTCAGTAGTAGTAGAACTTTTGAGATGTGTACCATGTACTTTTGACTCTGTTTTTGTCGAATGCAGGTATGAACACTTCTGTGTGGCACAAAATCATGTGCGGTGACACAGTAGCGTGCCGCCTGCGCATACTTCAGAAGTACAAGGCGTGAAGTTAGGGTACCATCATGTACTCGGTGAGCACAACCAAATGTGGCCACTTCCACGTGCTGTGTCTGGGTCGGCAGAATTGTGAGTGTGGCGAGTTGGGCGTTGAAAACAGTGCAACTTGAGCAACTGAGTTCACATCCCACGAAGTATTTTGCTGCTTCAAGAAACTGCAGCAGGTATTTGACGCACCCTTTCTGCACTCTCTGCCACCCTCCGTGTGGCCCCCCACCCCAGAACAACCCGGGCGGCACGCCCATTGGCACCTATGCCCCGCTCGGCGCCCGCAGCGACAACACAGACGGCATCCAGGCCCACACCTACTGCATCGCCTGGGACACGACGGCCAAGGCGCCCACCGCCACGTGGACGCGCGATGGCGCCGTTCTCAAGACCATGGCGCTCACGGGCTGGGCCAAGCCCATGCAGGCCGTCATCTCGTACTGGAGCACGGACTGCGTGGCGCCGGCGGCGTGCGACTTCACGGGTCCGCTCGCGCTTGCGGCGCCGACGAACGCGTACGTGTCGGATGTGAAGTGGGTGAACGCTGCGCCCGCGCCCATGGCGCCGCGCGACACGTACCCCTAAAGCTCGCTGCTGAGCACCCGCATTTGCTGCTGAGCACAGCCGCTGCTGCTGAGCAGGGCCGCTGCTGAGCACGAGTTTCGCTGCCGCTGAGAACAGGCACAGCTGCTGAGCACAGCCACTACTGCTGAGCACGCGTTTCGCTGGCACTGAGCACAGCCGACTCTGCTGAGCACCGCTGCTGCTGGTGCCAGCAGACACGCCGATTGCGGCCATTTTGATGTGGTGCGCTGCCTTGTGCCCGCGCTGCGGTGCACCTGCCCGGGCTGTTGTGGTTTACATTGCACAGCAGCCCTGGCGGTATGTGTGGGTGAGAGTTGGATTTGGTGGTGGCAGCTGCTGTTGCGGCCTTGTCCAGTGGTGCGCGGTGGCGCCCAGTGCTAAGCGCTGCTGCTGCCGCTGCTGCTGTTGGCGGGGGTCCAAGAGCCAACTTCAAGTAAGATAACTTCAAGTGCGAGGGGGTAGGGCAGCAAGCGGCTGAGCCCAGTTTTCCGTTGTAGGTTACTGGCACATGTGGCTTGGCGGGGTGGTCAGCCCCCCTCCCGCCCCCCTGTGGCAGTCCCCGCAGCATGCACAGCCCCACCTGGTACTGTTGATTGTGCGTTATGCTGAGCCAGCAGTCGACCCCGTATTTCACAGTGCCACAGTGCCACCACCTTGGTGGTGGTCGCTAGTGCCATGGTTGTTTTGTTCAGCGGCGGTTCGAGACCACCCCCCAGCGGCACATTACTGAAATCGTGGTTTCGAGGATGGCAGCGCCAGCGTGCGGTCCACGTCGCAACACCGAAGCTCGCACGCTCATGAGCCTACATGTATACTGTTCTAGTAGTGGTACCAACACGCATGTGATATGATGGTGCAATATATATTCACAAACGGAAGATGGCGTTGTGGTGTTTAGGGCCACGGGCATTCGTGCACCATGCTTTGTGATTGCGGACTGCCGCTGCCTTTTATCGTGTGTGCACTGTCCCATCGTCGTTTGTGTGCCCGAAGTTAGCATGCGGTATGAAAGGGTAGCACTGACATGCACTTGTGGCATGCCAGCGGCATGAGGTAGGGACTCCAGACGGCGATATATCCTATGGCGGGCCGACCTGCCCACTCGGACGCCCCGCTCGCCTCTCGTTGTGTTCCGTTGTGGCTGCTCCGGCGGTGGCTCCCCCAGTGTGTGTGTGTGCGGCAAAGTTGCGAGCAAGCAAGACCCCCACGGTGTGCCATGAAAGGTGTTGCAGACTGCAGGGGCTTGTGCCGCCTGCTGTTGCGAGGGGCTGGCTGCCACGGACTGAGTTTCAAGGATGACGATGTGCCGAAACCGAGAAGTGCACTGTCATCAGCGATGGCTGCCGTGACCGCTCCTTTTTTGAGCTTCATCGATGGCCCGCGACTGCTAAGACCCCCCCTTCGGCGTTGCGCGAACAGTTGCAATGTAACTGTAAGACGAGCCAAAAAGCAGGCATTGGCGGTGGCCAAGCCATGGGAACAGCGTTGGTGTAGCGGGCGAGCGGGGCTCGCAGATGAATGTCGGGGCGGCTGCACCGACTGCAGAGGAGAAATGGCTGCAGTCGGCGCTGAGAAAGCGCAAGCTGAAGGCCAAGCACCAAGCCGTACTGTTGGGTCGCAGCGGTCCTAGCACAGCCACCAGCATCTGCAGCAACATCACCAATGGCGGCGGCAGCAGGAAGCGAGCGAGGCAGGGGGAGTGCAGCAGGGGACCAGATGAGCAGGGTATACCCTTCTTGCATGGCTTGGACTGGCTGGACGCACGCACCAAGCGGCTGGCCGCCTCGCTTAACCTGACTCTGCCCAGGCTGCACCTCAGCGACGACCATGGTGGCGGCAGCAGCGCCAGGGTCACCACCACCACAGCGGCTGGTACGTGCATCACCAAGGCGGGCACCATCAGCAGCGGCAGCAGCGCGGCATGCAACAGCACCAGCGTCAGCAGCAGCAGCGCCTCTGCTGGTGCATCATCATCCCAACGCACCGCACAATCCAGGCAGCCGCAGCAGCAGCGGTGGGAGCAGCAGCGGGAGCCGCAGCAGCCGGGGTCAGGGCTGACTGCGAGGGAGCTGGAGGCTAAGAAGGTGCTGCTGCCGTACCTGAACTCTCTGGCGTTTGTGGAGCTGCACCTGAGGGAGAGGGGCGCCTGCTCTGAGGAGTCCCTGGCCCCCCACAACGCCCAGGTGAGGCTGTCCGTCATGTGCTGAGCACTATGCTCGGCACGGAGCGTTATTTTATTTGCTGGTGTGCAGGCAGTGGTGCACTTGCGGTTTTAAGCAGCGCCGCAGCAAACGTCAGCAGCCGCAGGCAGCAGCCAGCAGTCAGCACAGCTGGTGTGTCTCTAGGTGGTGCTTGAAACCGGTTTTGCCTGCGGAGGCATCTAAATGCCCACAGGATCAAACGTGTTACACGAGAAACATGGCGCGTTGCTGCACTGGGCCCACTGCTGTTGGCGCAGGCCCGGCACACACCATGTGGGCATGTACGGGAGGGCTGCAGAATCAGCGCTCTCCGCACCCCAGTGCCAGCCATGAAAACTAAATAAAGCATAGAGCTTAGTGCCATGGGCTGCTGTGGCCGCGTGCCTGGTATGCCGCTTTCACACTTCTACTTGAAGTATTTGAAGTATAGCCATGAGGTTAAGCGGCAGCTTCCGTGGCCTTAGCTCCATGGTGTGTTTTGTGCTTTAGCATGATTTAGCTTTAGTGTGGGCACGTAAATGTATTGAACTGGCAAGCTTGGGTGGTCGGTGTGCCTGTGGCATTTTCTTTGCAGTTCAAGGTCGAGTTGCTGGTTCACTTTGCTGTGTGGCAGTGTGAGGGAGCATCAGTTTTCTAGGCGGCTGCAAAGACATGCAATGGCATGCTCTTGCACTGGCATGTACTGCCCTGTCCGTAAACCTCATCGGCTTCACATCCCTATCAGTACAACCAGCACTGTCTCAGACCCCAGGACACAACTGTGCCTTTGATGAGTCAACATGCTCCGCCGCAACTGCACGGTGTGGCCGCACCACCCCGTTGCAGCAGGACCAACCCACTCTCCAAAGCGCTGCAGCACTTACTGCATACAGCAGCTCAGTGCCACGTACTCACCGGCGCCCCGTGTCTGCATACATAGTGATGGGTCACGGCGTATAACGTATTTTATACCACGTTCTACAAAATATGGCGTCTTTGTACGTATTTCTACGCCCGGAAACGCAATATACAGTGTGTGCCCTGTATGGATACGTTCATGCACATACGTCATACGCCGTATTTTTATACGTTATACGGTGTATAATGAAAAGTCCATACGCTGTGACCCATCACTATGCATGCAGCATGCCAAACAAAATCGATGACGCTAGTGCGCTCATCCCATGACCTGCGCCCCCTGCGCTGCTCACCCACATCCACACCTGCACCTTCAGGCGAGCTACCTGCTGCAGCTCTTCCAGTCATCGGCGCTCCACCGCCAGGGGCAGGGAGCCATGGAGGAGCGCGCGCGCCGCTTTTTCGCCGCACTTTCGCCCTTGGCGGGCGAAACTGGCGAAAACTTTAGCCTGGACACTTGGGACAGCGAGGAGGAGCAGCCGCGCTGGTCCCAGCCACGCGCCGCGTCGCTGAGCTCAGGCGGTAGCTGCGGCGCCACCGACGCCGCCACGCCGCCGGTGCTTTCGCTGCCGCCGATACCGCTCGCGAGCAGCGCCGGCACCAGCGACACTGGCAGTGGCTCTGCGGCACCGCGCACGCCGCCGCGCTGCAGCGTGGCGCCAGGGGCTGCGGTGGCGCTTGTGTCGCGGGCGGAGGGGGGTGAGGAGGCGGAGGCGCAGCGGCACGTAAATGCGCTGGACGGGCTCACCACCGCGCTGCTGGCGCGGCGGTATCCGCAGCTGTGCGAGCTGCTGGAGGTGCCGGCGACGGGCGCGGGGGGGACGCAGCCGCGGGCGCGGCCGCTTCCGTGGGTGCTTCAGACGGTGAGCGACATACTTTTTGAAGTATAACATGAGTAGTGATGGGTCACAGCGTATAAACTTCATATGCCATAAACGTATGCAAATACGGCGCATAACGTGTACAGATTGACGTGTTTTTACGGCAAATACGCCGTATATCGTGTATTTGGGGCGCATTTATAAATACGCCGTACTTTGTATGACGGACTGAAGTGTGAAGTACGGTACACACCGTCACCCATCACTAAACATGAGGTGTCAGCAGTGCTGGGGTTGTGTGATTATTTCTGGTGCTGGTAAGTGCAGGCGTTTGGTACATTGTGCCTGCGGTTGCGGGCACTCGCGCCGCTTGTGCGGGGGGCAGCAGTGCGTGGCTAGATATGTGGCGGTCCCTGCTGCTAATGTGCAGGTGCTCAACCTGGGTTTTTGTCAGGCAGGCGCCCCCAGTCAACCTCGCTGCCTGGCAACAACAACTTTTTTTGTCATTTTTGCATCTAACTAAGTGTCGTCCGTGCGCTACCCACGTCAGCAGCCGTCGAAGCAACATCCACCCTGTCCCCCCACAGCCCAATGTATGTGTTACGCTTCAGAAATGCATCACTGTGGTGTATCCAAAATACGGTCATACTTATCAACACTTTTACGTCCGACGCCCCCTGCTCCCGCTACCACACACCACCGGAAACACGCATGCGCTGAGCTCACCGCCTGGCACCCCCCCCCCCCCCCCCCCCCCCCCCCCCCCCCCCCCCCCCCCCCCCCCCCCCCCCCCCCCCCCCTGCCCCCCCCCCCCCCCCCCCCCGGCCCCTCCCCCCCAAAAACGTCACCACCAGATGGACGACGTGTACGACCTCGCGTGGCGCACGGAAATCGACGCCGCGCGCTTTGGCCGCGCTGCCCGCGCCGCCGCGCGCCGCCCGCCCCCCTCCTCCCAGCTCGCGCCCATCGACGCCTGGCTGCTGCGCCAGGTTCGCGAAACCGCCACTACGGCGGCAGCAGGTACAAACGTAACTGCCACAGCAGCGGCGGTTACGGCGGCCGCCGACGCCGGCCCCGACCTCGCGGCGAGCGCCACCCTGCACCTGGAGCTGACGCTCGGCCAGCGCCCCCAGGTGCTGCGCGCCGCGGTGGACTTCCTTGCTGGGCTGGAGGCGGCGCGCGGCGCCTCCGCCGCCGCCGCCGCCGCCTCCGCCGCCGCCACCGCCTCCGTGTTCTCCCTCCTGCTGAGGGGTCTCAGGGGGGGCGACGCCGCCGCCATG
>JAULBY010030329.1:0-15852 GCA_032358315.1 Ophiocytium majus
GGCAATGCTCAGAAGTACTCTAAGGGAAGCCTGGCATGTTGCCAGAGCACTACTCTAAGGGTTTACAGCCCCATGTCATGTACTAAAATCAGTGTGCGGGACTCTGATGTGGATGCGCTTGCAGATTTTTTCGCAACCGTGCCCGGTGGCTAGGTAGGGTGCAATGCCGGCAAAAAACATGCCTCGAAGTACTTCTGAAGTATTAGCCAGGCAGACAGACCAAGGCACGGCGCAATGCCATGCAGAGTCGCAAGTGCATGCTGCACGCTAGTATTGTGGCAGTGGAGCAGTGACTTGTTGCGGCAGCACACGTGGCTGGGTATAGTTACACACATGATGCTTGCAGTACACCAGTTTGCTGGCACTATCAGCGGTGTAACTGCCAGTGTAATTGCCAGTGTAAATGCCAGTGTAACTGCCAGTTCAACTGCCAGAGTAACTGCCAGTGCATACCAGAGGGTGACAATAACTTCGCTAGCAGTGCGCAACCACGTGAGGGCGAAGTCCCAGCTGTGAGCGTTTCCAGGTGTCATAGCATAGCACACTGTGAACTCGGGACCAAGAGCCACTTAAGCTGCGACACAGACACTTAGTTTTAGACATTGACTTGTTGCAAAGGGCGACTCTTCAATATTCCACAAAAAAATCAAGCATGGCGAAAAAAAATGAAGGCCTGGGGAGAGTTGAACTCCCGACCTCATGGTCCGTAGCCATGCGCGCTTCCACTGTGCCACAGGCCCATTGCACTTGTACAATGACAATGACAAGACGCAGCACATGTGAATGGTCAGCACTTAGCAGAAGCAGCAGCAAGAGTGCACGCTGATTTAACGCACATGACATTGTGCACACGTAGACATTGTTGTTGATAGTCACGGATGCAGTAGTTGCTGCGTAGCTACTACTTAGGAACTACTTAGGTCAACAGGATGTCATTGCTACGTGTCACATGCATGATCTGGGTTCTGGGACGTGCACAAGTGCAAATAATGAAACGACTACTCCATAAAGGCAGGTGAAAAAGCAAAAAGAAGGCCTGGAGAGACTTGAACTTCCAACCTTGTGAGCCGAAATCACACGCGCTTCCAGTTGCGCCACAGGCCCATTGCTCTTGTCAACATTGATGCACAGCACTTGTAAGTTGTTAGAGATGTTCTACTAGTAAACAAGGAGGTAAAATGAAACTAAGGCCTGGGCAGACTTGAACTCCCAACCTTATGGCTAGGAACCACACGCGCTTCCGGTTGCGTCACAGGCCCACTGCACTTGTCACCACTCAATGCACTAGCACATGTAAAGGGTCAGCGGTGTCCTAGCAAACAACAGGAGCAGCAGGACAAGTGCTTGCTTATTTCAGTCCATCACAGGGCATGGCACCGCCACCACCCCCGACGTGCAGCGCGCTAGCATTGCCTAGCAGCCGGCCGCCGCGGCGGTGTGTGTTGTTCGGAGGCCATGCCGCGAACGTTCCAGCGTCGCCACATCGTTCAGGACTTGTCGTGTGAAGGGGATGCCGCCTGCCGCCGCCAGTTTGCCAGACAGGCTGCGCGCAAGCAGCAGCAACCGAGCCGGGCAGCGAGCACACACACCGTTGGGAGGCCCGCAACCAGCGAAGCCGCCTCTTTTCCGTCTGGTCGAAACTCGCAGCGTGACGTCACGTTTGGTGACGTAACGTCGACGTTTCGTATGCATGAACTGCAACTTCAACTTCCAGTCCTGCTGCTCGCACACTTGGGGCCCAACCCACCCTCGGCGGCGCCGTGGATAGCAAGCAGACTCGCAAAGTGCACCCTCCAGCCGAGGTGTCACTACCCTGGGGCTAGTCAGTGCGCACGCCACCACACAAGAGCAAGTCGACGGCATCGGTGAGTCCGCCCTGCCTCGGGTGGTGATGGGCGTGAAGAGCACAGCAGATGCACCTCTCAAAGACCCAGCTGCTGCACGTTGGCGCAGCTGCCTGCAGCAGAGGTGGCACTATTGCTGTGTGCGAGCACGGGCGGCAGCAGCACCAAGTGGCTTCGCATTGGTCGGTGCTGGTACAGCTGTCATCGACACTAGGCAGGTTGAAGAAGCAGCAGCAGCAGCAGTAGCAGCAGCAGCAGCAGTAGCAGCAGCAGCACCAGCAGCAGCAGTCGCAGCAGCTAAGCAGCAACAACAGCAGCAGCACCAGCACCAGCACCAGCGCCAGCAGCAGCGCCAGCACCAGCTGCTGCTGCTGCTGCGCCGACGCTTGTATAACGGGGCAGGTCCGTTGCCGCACTTCTCAGCTATTGCTGACGGTGCTTCACAGCAGCTCTTACCCTGGTTTCCCCGTGGTTCACCCGCAAAAAAAGACCTACAAACGCAGCCGAAGGCAGAGAGAGTCACCCACCCGACACATCCCACCTCTATTCTTGCCACCGAACATTGCAGAGGCAATTCTGCACACAGCTCTGCTGCCGCACTGCCAACGCCGCTGTACCCCACCGACCCGCATCACACAGCCAAGCCATCCCAACTACACACGTGTGTCAGCAACCCTGGCCCCTGCAACCGAGCCCCTCACCCACCACCGTGACCGCAACTTCAATTTGAAGTATGGGCTCCTGCTGCGCAACCGGCCGCTGCGGCAGCGCGGGCACCCAGGATCGCTGCTACGTGTGCTGCCGCCCCTGCGCCAGATGCTGCGCCGGCTGCGAGGCGTGCTGCGCCACCTCCGATGGCTGCTACCGCGCGTGCTGCAAGGGCGGCACCCCCCCCTCCACCGGCGTGCGCGACTCGGATGCCCCAGATAACGCAGATGTCACTCCGAACTCTGCGGGCGCAGTCACATTTGCGGACGCCACCACCACCACGGCGCACCGTCGTAGCCCTCTCGCTGCACAGCAGAAACGGCATCAGTTTTGCCCAGCGGTTGGCCGTGATTGGCGACGCCATCCCAGAGGCCAAGCCCTGGGGCCGCCGACGCTGCCGCTTGCTGCGTCCGTCACAGCTGCAGCCATGCCACTGGCACCTGAGGCACTTCCATGCCCCATGTGCCGGCATGTCGGCATTACAGGTGTGATTCTCCCCTCTCCCGGTACCCTCCACGTGGTTTGTGCGCTGCATGCGATGGAAGCAGCAGCTGCGGCAGCGGCGGCAGCGCACGTCTATTGAGGTGGTATGGTTTGCGTCGCTGCCCCCTGCACCTGTGGTACCCCCATGTCGGCAGTCGTCGACCGCAACAAATTCATTGCCCCTCTCCTCCAGATTCCCTTCTGCTGGCTACCAGCCTGCGGTGGCCACCTTGCAGGCAGCGGCGGCAGCAGCAGCCCATAGTTTTGACATCGGCTGTGGGTCCATGCGTGCATACAAGCTGGCTCACCTGCATGCCATCCACATCCTCAATAAGCTTTAGCGCTCCTACTCCCACACGCAGCGCCGCAGTGCGTGTTGGGTCAGCGCGTGCCAATTAAAATGAGCACACAAATGAAGGGTCCTCTTGACAAGGACTGCTGAGACCCTGCTGGCTCCCCTGCATGCCGGCCTTGCCTGCCAGCATTGTATGCACTGCATGTGCCTGCTTGCCATGTAATGCACTCAATATTGACTGGCAGCCATGCCACAATGCAAGGCAAGCACCCACAAAGGCGGCATGTGCGGCCAGTTTGACTGCCACGTTGTCATTCACTCCAGCCGCCCTGTGCCACGTTGCAGCAGCAGTGCTTGGCCCTGTGCGCATGTCGACGTGGACAGCACCCGGTGCATGTGCGGTACCTGCTTGACAGCAAGTCGCACACAAGCAGTGCTTGTGGAGCGCCACACAAGGCCCCTGCAGAGTGCGCCGTTGATGCACACCACTGGCAGGCGATGCTCAGCAGCAGTTCCAAGCGGCCCTGCTGTGGCATGGCATGGCGGCACGCAGCATGCGTGTCAACGGGGCTTACAGCCGCGCAGTGCTGGACCGGCGCATGCGCGCTCTTTGAGAGCAGCCATCCCACTGCTGCAGCTTTGTCGTTGGCTGCTCATCGCGAGCAACGCTGTCAACACCAGCACGGCCGGCTGCGGCTGTTGCTGAGGGGTGCCAGCACCAGGCCTGACAGCTCCCCACCAGGCTGGCCTTCGGCTGTGATGCATATGCCAGTGGCCCTTCATGGTGTCCACTGCTTCATGTGCGCCGGGCCCGGTGCTACTGCCAGTGCTGAGCAGGGACATGGCAGCCGTACAACTGCAGCCAATGGTGTGCGGCGCCCGGCATGGCAGCTTTGCGGCGCCGCCAGCTATGGCGGACACAACGCACACCTCGCGCTGCCCGCTGCGGTGAGCCTCCACAGCCGCAAAAACAGCCTCCACCTCCCATCACACACCGCCCAAATGTGCACGTGCACAGGTACACCCTGCGCCATTGGCGTGCGCGCTGTTGCCACGCACGTCCGAGTGGGCAGGCCGGCCCGCCAAAGGACAAACCGCCGTCTGGAGTCCCTACCTCATGCACGCGCGCCTGCGCATCCGACCGCGCAGCGACACGTACACTGCCTCCTGCTGAGCAAGTGCGCGACGCCGCGCACTCAACACGCCAGGGCCGCCGCTTCACCCGCTGAGCACACCTCTGTCACAGATGACCAGTGGCGCCACAAGGGTGGCGTCGCCGCCCCCCCCCTGCGCCATCACCCCCCCCACACTCCCTCCCAACCCGTCTCTGCTGCCCTGGGTGGTGGACACTGCTATTCTGAAGACGCTGTGGCCGGCGACGGCGGCGTCCACTGGCTGCGGCGCGGCCCGGGAGAGAGTCACGCGGTGCGTCACCAGCTTTGACCAGCTGTCGGGCATGTAGTCGCCGCCGCGGTGGCGGGCGCCCGGCAGGTCTGTGGGACGTGAGGCGGCGGCGGCAGGAGCAGAAGCAGCAGAAGCAGCGGCAGCAGAAGCAGCGGCAGCGGCGGCGGAAGCCGCGGCAGCGGTGGCGGCAGCAGCGGCAGCAGCAGCAGCGGCAGCAGCAGAGCGGCAGTGGCAGCAGTGGCAGAGCAGCTCAGCAGTGGTGCGTATATACTACAGTAGTACAAGCCCGGGAGCATGGCAGCACCTGCTCAAGGCGCTGCGAGGCCTGCCATGTGCGGCAGCAGCACCCGCCCCCTCTGTTGGAAGCGGGCGGGCGGGGGACGGCTGTGCACACACAAGGCCCAACTGTCTCTCTGTGGACCTGCGATACCTGTCTGCAATGGTCAGTGGGCACGCTGCTGTCAGGACACACACAGAGTGCAGGCGGACTCTGCCGATGCACCCAGGGCAAGTCAACATTTGCGAACGGGGCACGCCGAGAGCCGCGATTGCACGGCAGGGCTGCACATGCAGTGCGCGTGGCACCTAGCATGCTGCAGGGGCAAGGGGAACCACGATATTGCACTACACGCGGCGGGGGGGGGGCAGTGGTGCAATCCAAACCTGATGCCGGAGTATGCCATGGGGTGGTAAGCATTGTAAGCTGGCGGTGCCCCCGCCACCAGGCCACTTCCCCCTCACAGCCAATGAGTGAGAACCAAGGCTGCTTGCACCAATGCCCCCAAGAGCGAGCTGTTCGACATTGCACTTGCAGTGACTGACTCATGGTGGTTGCTATAGCTGTGTGAGTGTCACCTGGCTTGGCGGCGAAGAGCACGACTGGATGTTCGCGCAGCATGGCCGCCATCTGCGCCACCAGCGCATTGTGCAGGCCCTCCGTTCCCGCGCCTGCTCTGGCACTGCGGCGTAGCGTGCGGCAGCCAGTGCAGGCAACAACACAGCAGGCACCGGTCCTGGTCAGCGGCAGGCGCACGCGGCCGTGCCAGTGGGCGAATTACGTACACTTGGTTCACTTGGTGCAGCATATACTTGAAGTATATTACCACTGTGTGGTGTACCATATATGTAATAGTATACTTGAAGTACTACTAGTGTGCGGGGCGGGTGCTGGTGTGGGCAGGGGGGAGCGCACGGCCCTGCATGGCACCCTGGTGGGTGACCTGCCCTGGCAGCTCGAGCCCTGGGTAGCCTGCTGGCACCCGCTAGCCCTTTCTGTGTTCGTACACATTCTTTGCCCTGCATTTGCCTAGTGCCATGGCCACCAGTGAGCGTGCTGGCATACATGTCATGGGCTCTTGCACGCCCCCAAGTGCACATAAATTAAACTACTAGTGGTATGTGTGTATTGTTCCAACATGCGGCAGCGTTGAACCAGCACTCCGGCCACCTGAGTAGCTGCAAGAGAAGAGTATGCGCCAGGCACTTGTACACCCCAAGACGTCAAAACAATACTGGAAGAAGAAGGGTAATTGGTGGTACAAAAGACACAAAAAAGTATGCCTAGCTGAAGACCATCATAAATTTGTGTTGTGCTTGAAACTAATTTGATCCCAACAGGTTCTCTTTTCTTAACTTGGAACTCGAATTACTGCACAAAACACACAGCACTGGGCACCGTAACCTATACCACACCGCGTGGTATTCCTCAAGTACACGCTGTGCGGGATAGCGCCTGTCCTGCCGGGCGCTGAGCGCGCTACACACACACAAGACCGACGCATCACAGCATGTGTGTCAGAGGTACCCGCACCGTCTCTTGTTCTCAAGCAGGGCGCGGGCAGAAACTTTAGGGCGCTCGAAGTAAATCGGGGGGCACAATACTTTGGGGCCCAGTCAAACAACTGTACAGTAGTAGTGCACCCTAGTAATTATACATAGGTGACAACACAAACCAATGGGGGGGGCACACTACTTTGGGGAGGCACCCAACAAATGATAAAAGCTTAACCACGGGCGGCTACTTCGGAGCGAGACAGTACTTGTGCCAGTGGTTCCTTTACAGTGTCGGCGACTGGGCGCCTGTGACATTTTCTGTCGCGAGCAGCGTCATGGCGCAGTACCTACTGGGTGCATGATCACGCCCCACACATTGGCAAACACCAGCTCGAGGGCTGCTGGTACTTTGGCGGTCAATGCAGTAGAAAGGTGCCCAGATCACAACAGTGCTCAGCGTCATCACGGGGACAGGCGCGTCCCACCAGCAGGTAGCGGACTGCCAGCCTTTGGGGGGGGAGAACGAGGCGACATTGAGAACACCCCCCAATTATCATCTTAACTACCATGTACTTCGAAGTACTTCAAGTACAAAATCAATATTATAATGATACTACTCAAGTTTTACAACTTGGCAGCACCAGGCAGCAGCGACGCGGCACCCTGCCCCGCCTCTCACCTGTCCCGGCCATAGAAAAGCATCAGGCTGTCGGGAACCACCAGCGTGTTACCATGTACTACTGTAGTTGTATACCGGGTAAAAATAATATTTGATGAGCATATTCTTCAACTTTTACAACTTGCATCACCAGCCACCAGCGACGGGCCGCCTCGCCTCTCACCTGTCGCGGCCATAGAACAGCATGAGGCTGTCCAGAACCACCAGCGTGGGCCCGGCGAGGGCCAGCTCGTGGCGCAGCATGTACAGGCAGGCCAGCAGCTCTCCGCCATTGGCCGGCGAGGTCACGCGTATGCGTGACAGTGTCCACAGGACCAGCTGCTGAGCAGCCTCCGAGCGCGCCTGGGTGCCCTGCTCAGCAGTAGTCCGGCACAAGCATTGGCAAGTCCGGGTATTACAATATGAATGTGTGTGCGATATACCATACTTCAGAAGTACATTCCATAGGACGAGCTGCTGAGCAGCCCCCGAGCGCGCCTGGGTGCCCTGCTCCGCAGCAGTCCGGCGGGCGTTGGCAAGTCCGGGTATTACAGTATGAATGTGCATGCAATATACCATACTTCTACTGCAGCTGAGCAGCCTCTGAGCGCGCCTGGGTGCCCTGCTCAGCAGCATTCCGGCACGGGCATTGGCAAGTCCGGGTAATGCATTATGAATGTGCATGCAATATACCATACTTCAACAGTACATCCCATAGGACGAGCTGCTGAGCAGCCTCTGAGCGCGCCTGGGTGTCCTGCTCAGCAGCATCCCGGCACGGGCGTTGGCAAGTCTGAGTATTAGACTACACCATAAAGGTGTCAACGATATACCACACATTCCACAGGACCAGCTGCTGCGCGGCATCTGAAACGCGCCTGGGTGCCCTGCTCACACGGCGCATGTGCCGTATACCTGCGCTAGAAGTAGTACGATACACTACTAGTACTTCGAAATACACCCTACTTACCTACATTATACGGCGTATAACGCAAATTTCATGTGCTGCGACCCAGCACTACCTGTGACCGTACAAACACCCGCAGCATCCTATACGCTGTGACCTCAATAACGCAACAGTGTCTGCTCAGCATTTGCCAGCGTGAACAAGTGCGACACAGTGGTGTATTACAACTCAACAAGTGTGTGTGTGTGCAGCAGCAGGCTAAATTCATATCAAGCTGACTTGCTTGAGATAGTGCGCCACCCTGGGAGTAGCGCGCCAGCGGCTCCAGCGGCACCAGCGTCTATAAAAGTAAAGTACGATGTATAGATCTATGCCTTTGAAGTACATTTACACATAAGGACGTCACACGCCATACCCGCACGCGTTATACAAACTGTACTTACGCACATTAACGAAAAAAAGGTGCGCTGTGACGCATCGCCCCTCTTGCCTGAGATAGTGCGCCGCCCTGGGAGTAGCGCGCCAGCGGCTCCAGCGCCACCAGCGTCTGAAAAGTGACATGAAGTACGTGTATATGCCGCATACGTACGTTCACACATAAATACACTATACGCCATACTTACATGCGCTATACGCCGCACTTACAAACTTCAAAGTACATTAAACGATGCACAAGTTGCACGCTGTGACCCATCACTCCTGCCTGAGACAACGCGCCGCCCTGGGAGTAGCGCGCCAGCGGCTCCAGCGGCACCAGCGTCGGCGCTGCCACAAGGCCCGCCACAAAGCCTTTTCGGTGGGTACCAGCAAAATGGCGTGCAGATGCTTACTTAGCATATGGGCCTGGTGGTACCGGTACATTATACGGCGCGTACCGAAAAAATCCTCTTGCCTGAGATAACGCGCCGCCCTGGGAGTAGCGCGCCAGCGGCTCCAGCGGCACCAGCGTCGGCGCCGCCACTAGGCCCGCCACAAAAGCGGGGTGCCTCTCAATGCGCGCAGTGACCAGCTCCGCCAGCCGCATCGGGTTGAAGCGAAAGTCTGGGCGTGCAGTCGCGGCAGCAGCGCAGGCGTTTCGGTCTGTATGAAAACTCGGCTAGGAGCGATAAACTCTAGGTGGCCCCACTGGCAGGGGCTGAAGCGGAAGTGTGGGCATGCAGTCGCAGCACAGCAGCGCAGGCGGTTCGGCTTTGCATTTGGTGTGTGTCTGTGTGGGTGAAAACTGGGAAGCGGAGGTCTTGCACCGCCAGAAAGTTGTGAAATACGGAAAAACTGCTGCAGTATGTAATGGTGTCACAGTGTCGTCAGGCAAGGCTGACACATCCACGGTGAGTTGATCCGTGTGTTTTCTTATGAACACATGTACATGTGGGAACTGTCTGTGAACTGTTGAGTTGTCAAATTATTGATATGAAATTCGATATGAGATTGATGTATACTTCTACGAAGTGTATATATATATGCTTCGATGATTTCTCACCGAGGTCGAAAATCATGACCACCTTCCCCTCCCCCCCAAGCTCCTCCAGCAGCGCGTACTGCACGGCCACGTTCATCATAAGCTCTGACTTGGCGGAGTTGCTGGGGCCGCGCACCTCCACAACATTGCCTGTGCTCAGCCCACCCCCCGCCGCCTGCTGAGCACAAAACCGAGAGTTGAAGTAGTGATATCAGCCAGAATGCATGCTGAATTTGAGTCTGCCGGGCTTGCCGTGGCCCAGTGGCTGGTGGCATCGTGAGCACCACATCGAGCTTCTGCCGTCTAAGTCTAGGCGCTGGTTGGCAGAGGGAGGTCGCTGGGCTGTGCTGGCGGGGATGCTCCTTCTGCTGCGGGTGCTTGTGGTGCTATTGGCAACGAGCGGCAACTTTTTTCGCTTGCTGCTTTCTCTTCTCTAGGCTTGCACGGGTCGTACATGCCTGGCGGATGCGATGTGCCTACCGGATGTGCTGTACTGCCTGTCATAGCCATGACGTGCTCAGAGCTATGGAGGTGGCCGTGCTGCCATCTCGTTTGCTGTGCTGTTGCTTGACAATGCAAGCGAAGGGAAACATCCCAAGGACTTGCCTTGTCAAGAGCTGGCACGCCAGTGCGCACAGGCCGGCTCCTGAGCCTGTTGAACAGCGATAGGGCCGTCTCATCGTCCTCAACCGTGAGCTGGGACGTCATCTGGTGCACCTTCTCGCCTGTGTGTGTGTGCCCAAGACTTTCTAGCTAGAGGACAGATCCGGAGCCTGGGGACCTTTCTCAACGCCGGGGAACAGTCCCGGCTCGTGAACTCACCCTTACAGACAGGTCAGGCGCGCAAAGGCACTTGGCGGCAGCAAAGCACCCTGTTGTCTGATCAGCCTGTCTGCAGTGAGCAGCTGGTTGTGATGAAGCTGTTACAGCATCCCTGACAGTCGCTGGTACTGCCATGAACGGTACACAACTTTGGTGGGTCGCACGGGGGACAAAGCGCGCCGTGACATGCCAGCAAAATTTTGTTGTGCGCAGAGGAGCCAAACGACCACACACACACACGTATCCCAGAAAAGAAATGCCAAGCATGGGCAGCTTTGCAGCGCTGATGTGGCTGTGTGGCAACAGTGCAATCGCGCTTGCAGCGCGCGTGTTCATGGTATGCGCTAAGCACACAGCAGAGACCAGCAAGAAAGGCATGCACCTCCCCTCTCAGCGCTCATATACACAGCACCCACCCACTACTTTATGATGCGCTGGTATCTCTACTACCAGCTGGCTCTTTCTAGTCACTGTCACACCAAAGCAGCATCATCATGGGTGCGCGGGCGGCAACAGCACCAGCAGATGCAGCGCACCACCCTCACCAACTTCAAGACTTCGACGATTGTGAATTGCGCGCAACTCGCCCACCAAAATACATTCATGAACAACATACACCGTGCACACACATACATACTGCACTGCATACCAGCAGTGCTGCGCCACAAACGAGTGGAGCACTCAGAAAAAGTCCTCAATCCTGCGGCGCTTGCGCGGCGCCGCGGCCGCCGCACTGCGCGCCTCCCTCACCGCTGCCGCATTCAGGCACAGGTCGATGTGGCTGTTGACATCAGAGTTTGTGCCCGCAATCACGCAGCCGCAGACGGGGCAGTGCACCCTCTCCCCGCCTTGCGCACCACCGGCGCCACCACCACCTGCAGGTTGCACACCGGCGGCGCCGCCACCCTCAGAGGCAATGTCATGGGTATGGTGGCCGCCGCCGCTGGTGCCGCCGATGCCGCCGCTTGTACCGTTGCCGCCGCCGCTAGTGCCGCTGCCACCGCCGTTTGCACCAGCAGGCACAGTCCTGCTGGCGGCGTGTGCAACGCTGCCGGGAGCCGTGTCGCCAACGCTGGCGCTGCCGTCTGCGCTGTCACCGCAGTGTGCAGCGTTGCCGCCGCCGCCGCCGCCATCCTCATGGGCGTCGTCACAGGCCTCGCCATCACTGGCGCACTCCTCAAACATGAGCAGGCCCTCGTCATCGGAGCCGTCGCTGCTGTCTACCGTGTACACACTAACCTTCCCACCGCCGCCACCGCCCCCACCCCCCCCTCCCCCGTCCTCGCCTTCAGTTGTTGTGTCCGCCGCACGTGCTGGGCCGGCGCCGCTGCCTTCGGCGCGTCCGCTTCCGCCAGTCACAGCGCCATTGGCGGCAGCGGCGACGGTGGCGGTGGCGGCGGCAGCCACAGCAGTGGCGGGGGCCGCGGCGGCGCCGCTGGCGGCGGTGGCGGCGGTGGTGGTGGGGGCGGCGGTGGGGGCGGCGGGTGGCTTCTTGAGGAAATCGCTCAAGCGCAGCTGCTTGGGGTCGAGGGGCGCCGTGAGCTGTCCCTTGAACTGTGAGACGCGCACTCCCATGAGGCGCAGGCGCAGAGGCAGCTCCGCCGCGAGCAGCTCTGACGCGGCGGCGTAAACCGCGTCTGGGCAGCAGGAGCACGGGGTGAAGGGGGCGGGGGGCGGGTGGGTGGGTCAAGGTGGTGTGAGGAAAACCACGTGTGTTGTTGTGCACGAGCCTCTGCGGCACACGAAAACTCAAACTAGGAGCGACAAACTCTAGGTATCCCCACTGGTAGGGGCCGTCACCCGGGGTATATGCGGGCTGTGTGTGGCCAACAGAGACGGGCTGGTTTTTCCAGGGGTGCCAGAAGCTGTCAGTAGAGTACACCCAGCCCCTTGTATTGCCGCCATGACTAAAGCGGTCTGGGTGGCTGGTCAGCGCAGAGGAGCACGATGCTGCACACAAGCATGGTAGATGGTGACGTAGTATACATACATAAGCTCTTTCTGGCCACACAGACTCTCGCTTGACAGCTGGCCAGGTTAACGATGGTATACCGGGATACGTAGCTGGGAGAGATTGCTCACTACAGCGGGTCACGCACCCCGCCTCCAACAAGAACCCTTGGCGTGATGGCAGCAGCTGGCGTGGGGCACACAGACAACACCAAGCTCTGAAGGGAGAAGGGGTGGCTACAGCCTAGGTACAACAACAGCTGGCACACCGTCTGCTGGCACCGGTCCAACACCTGGGTTGTTTACATACTTCGGAGTGAAGCATTTCAGTATATGCACATGTATTTTTCATAAGTATACCTGCAGTGTTCTATACCTGCAGAAGAGACCCATGTGTCCACCGTTTTTGCGCACGTGCGCACGTCAAAGTTGACCGTCTTCACCTGCGTGCCAGCACAGCAGAGCATTTGGCAGCAGCGCTGCTGAGCAAGAAAGTCCACGGCTAGTGGTGGGCACGGCGCACAAGTATCAGTTACAGTATGAAATACATTGTACAGGCCACACTGTTTTTGTAAGCGCAGGAAAACGATATGGCGCACATGGTGAAAGAATGCGTTTGTACAGATACATTGTACTCAAAGTAGTTATCAAAATGTGCTACTAGGTAGTACAAATAAAAAGTCACATGAATATGGTGTGACCATCACCACACCTGCTGCGATGCTCAGCAGCAGCTACGATGCTCAGCAGCAGCTATGATGCTTGGCAGAGCTGCGGTGCTCCGCAGCTATGGTTCTCAGCAGCAGCTGCAGTGCTCAGCAGCAGCAGAAGCCCACCTTGAGAGTGATCGTCCGCCCCTGCAGCTGCCTCTGGGCCATGTCGCTCGAAAGCTTATCGCAGATCTCGCGCAGCTTGGCGTACAGCGCCGCCGGCGCAGAAATTTCTCGGAACGTTCTTTCCGTACTGATGCTCTGCGCGGCGCCAGCAGCGCGCGTGCACACAGAGGGGCGGGGGTGGGATGTGAGGGAGCAGCGGGGGGGGGGCGGGCGAGACACAAGAATCGCAGGAGCCTCAGTGCAGGCACCAACGGCACTAGCCTCACAACTGGGTGTTGCATAAGGATGTGTAGCTGCAGCCGGCGGCCGGGCGCAGCGGCCTGTGGTGCGGTGCGGCAGAGCGAGGCTGCACGTGGTGTGAGATTGAGCCCACAAAGGGTGGTGGAGCGTTGCAAGCAGTGGTCAATAGCAGGCGGTGGGTGTGCGGACGGTTGGGGACAGAGACCTTGCGAGTGACGGCTCCATAGGGCGCCTCCACCGCAGGCGCCTCTGCGTCTGCGCTGCCAACGCCGGTGGCGACGCGCAGCAGCCACTCGCTGCGTGCACGCGCACACACGTTGCATGTACACGCGCACAGACAGGCGCGTGTGTCAGTGGAAGTGAGTGCCTGGTGTTGCCAAGGACTGGTGCAGTACACATGCCACTTCGCCGGCCCAGGCCGCTGAAGGTAGGCAGGTGCAAACACGCAAAGTGTGGCGGGTAACGGACCAGTGGCATCAAGGACTTTCATACCGCCAGCGATACACCCCCCCGGCATGGCACTCGCTTGCCCGCGTCGCAGGCCAGCACCGCTTGGGTAACACCCTGCACAAGGCGGCGGCATGAGTGTCACAGAGATGCATATGCATGCCGACCACTGCACGTGCACTGTACCACGCGCCTGTTGACAAGTGCACTGCTCCCGCTGAGCACTGCACTGCAAGCGCGGCTGCTGAGCACCGCCGCCGCACCCGTTGTGCAGCCCTGCTGCGCCAAGCGCGGTCAGGCGCTGCGGTGCTGCTGCTGAGCACCGCACCTGCTGGTGCTCAGAGGCTGTCATGCTCAGCAGCAGCGGCGGCCGCAGTGTGCAGCCCAGCGGTGCCAAGCGCGGTCGCGCGCTGCAGTCCTGCTGCTGAGCATCACACCTGCTGTTGCTGCAGCGGTGGAACACTGCCGCCGCCGAGCTCAGCAGCAGCGGTGGCAGTGTGGAGGCCAGTAGCGCCAGGCGCGGCGGGGGGGGGGGGCACACACCTGGAGTGGGGCGTGAAGACGTGCCACACGACCGCCATGTTGTCAAGCAGGTCGCCGCACGTGTGCACGCCCAGCAGGCCCAGTGTCTTCTCCATCACCTTGCCAATGCCGCAGATCTACTTGGACGTTGAAGGGGCAGTGGAAGTAGGAGACGATGCGTCAGAACAAGCGTGCAACTGTGATGAATAGGTGCACTGCGGGAGGTAGAGTGAGCCTTGCGGCGCGGCGCAGACTTGCTGGTAGCTCAGTAGAACTGTTGCGGTTCGTGTTAAGCTGTCCCTGAGAAAAATTGGCGAGTTCTATACATGCTTTTTACATCACAGCATGTGGTAAAACTTCAAGGATTCAGTGACCAGGAATGAGATGTTGGGAGAAAGCATGCCTCTCTCTGTTCAGCAGTACCCGCGCAAAATGCAGCAGCTCAGCGCGCACAAACTTCAACTACTTGAAGTACCCCCGCCTTGCGCACAGGCAGATCCTGCAGGAAAGTGTCGCACGGCATCGGCGCGTGGCGCCAGCGCAAACTGTGCTAAGCTTCGAGTATGTGAAGCGAACACGCCCAGCACCGCCATACATGTCATTTCTAACACAAACACTTAAAAGGTACCAGTTAAGAAGCACCCCACACACACCTTGCGGGCGCAGCAGCTCGCGCAAAAAGTGCCGCATGGCATCGGCCCTTGGTGCAAGCCTGGCTGCCGGTCTGCCGTTGCACCACGCACTTTAACGCAGAGACTTCGACTACTTAACGTAACAAAGACTCCAAGCACTTGGAGTACCCTCACCTTCAGCTCCCGCAAGAACTCCCGCACGGCGTCCGCCCTCGGCGCCAGCGCAAACTGCCCGTCAGGCTTCCGCTGGTCCGCGCCGCACTTCAACACACAAACTTCAACAACTTGAAGTAACAAATACTTCAAAAGTACTTGACACTACCCTCACCTTGCGAGCGGGCCTCTCCCGCAGAAAGTCCCGCACGGCGTCCGCCCTCGGCGCCAGCGCAAACTGCCCGTCCGGCTTGCGCTGGTCCGCAAAATTCAACACACAAACTTCAACAACTTGAAGTAACAAATAATACTTGAAGTTCCCTCACCTTGCGAGCGGGCAGCTCCCGCAGAAAGTCCCGCACGGCGTCCGCCCTCGGCGCAAGCGCAAACTGCCCGTCAGGCTTGCGCTGGTCCGCGCACACTTTTGCCAGCATGAAGTTAACAGCGATGCCCGCGCTCGCCGTCAGGCGAGTCACCTCCCGCACGCGCGCGCGCATCTCCTCCACCGCCGCCGTCGCCTCCGCAAACAGCTCTTCGGGGTGAAAGGTCTCCTGTAATTGTTCCTCGGAGCGGCGGCGGCGGCGCGCACTGGGAGGGGTGCCACCGCCGGCGGCAGTGTTGTGGGCAGGCGAAGGCGCTGGGGAAAGGGGTGGCAATGGAGGGTCTGAAGGGAGGGGGTTTGGGGGGCGGGGGGGGGGGGGGGGGGGGGGGGGGGGGGA
>JAULBY010030340.1:0-42566 GCA_032358315.1 Ophiocytium majus
GCTGAGCACTGCTACTGCTACCGCACATGCTCCAAGTACCCAAGTAGTAAGGGCACGAGGTGCACTACTTGCGACAATTACTGCCCCTGCTATGTGCACATACTGCAAGTACTCCGTAAAAGTGTATACTTCTAGGAAGTACTACTGCAGTGGACAGCAGTACGTAATGCTTGTGAAGTATTACCAGTTGAAATAGAGGTACAAGACACAGTGTACTTCTGCGCCCAAAAATGATGAAATACTTCGAAGTATCATTCTTCTGGTGGCATTTCGAAGTATATGCGGCACATGTGGTGTAAAGACCCGGCATGTCTATAGACACGAGCACGGTACATACGCCGTGTAGTATACTTCGGAAGTTTACTTTTCGAGTACTTTGAAGCAGTATGTATGCACTCTTCTGAATTACATGCGGTAACATAATGACGCAGCCTACACTGAAACCATGTACGTACTTCGAAGTACTTCAGTATACTATATATATATATATATATATGTATATATATATATACTACCAACTACTTCAGTACTTCTTGAAGTACAAGTATATATCGTGACCATATCACAACTTGTCGTCGACATGCGTCCATGCTGGTGGTGCTGCGCGCCGCCGCCGCTGCTGATGCTGACGGCTGCGCAGGAGGCCGAGAGGGTGGGCGTGCGGCGGCGCAACCTGGCGGTGCGGGACAGCCTGGTGGAGCAGCAGAAGGAGGCAAAAGAGCGCCGCGACCGAGAGCAGGCACTCAGGGTAAACACCGCACACATGCTGACAGCACCCACACAGTGCATGTGTACTCTTCTTAAGCTCCGCTTGGGGCGCGGAAAGCCCTGTGCACATGGGGTGCGGCTGATGAAGTCGAACAGTACTCATGCTGTAGCGGTCTACAAGGTAGTACCAGTGCCGCATGGCACCAAAGCGCCCAGCCCCCTGCCAACACCGGACCCAAATTCAAGGCTGCGCAGCAGCACACACCAATTGCCCTTCCAAAAGTAAGAAATCAGTCCGCAAACATGCACACATGTGGATGCCGCGAATAGGGGAAGCGACAACCAGTGCATGTGTACCTGTAACTGTTGTTGTTGTTGTATGCACGTGCCACGTGCGGTGTTGCCGGTATTTGTTGTGAGCAGGCAGTCAGGGTAAACACCGCACACGCGCTGACAGCGGGCCAGCGTGCACCCACACACTGCATTTGTACTGTACCGGGTACTGGTGGCATTGTCGTTGCTGTTGCAGCCATGCCGCACATACTGCGCTGCTGCCAGTCACTGCCCCCCACGTGAGCCAATGCGAAACGAAACACCCTGCTGCTGCAGCTACTGCCCCCCACGTGCCCTGAGCAGTTGCGAAAACGAAACTGCCTTTGTGTGTGTGGTCGCCGTTGCCGCCCCACAGGCGGCCCAGCACCCTCGCATGGCGGCATTCCTGCTGACCGCTATGACTCACAATATGCACTGCTGACAGCCACTGCTCACCACGTGCCCACTCACACAGCAAATGCGAAACCAGAACGCTCTTGTCACAGGCCTCGTGTGTCACCGCCGCTCCACCCCCGCAGGCGGCCCAGACGCGCGCATGGCGGCACTACCGCTGACCGCTGTGTACAGGAATTGCGATTTTGTTAACCCTGTGCACAATATGAAAACTCAATCTTCAACATATTTGTTGAAGTATGTCATACATATGAAGTATGATATATATATATATATGCGCTGCTGACAGCTGCTGCCCCCCACGTTTCCTCGCAACCCCCCCCCCCCCCCCCCCCCCCAGGCGGCCCAGCACGCGCGCATGGCGGCGGTCGTGGACGAGGAGAAGCGCCAGTTTGCGCTCACCGCGCAGGCGCACATGCGCAAGCTCGAGGCGCAGGGGCGCGGCACCTACATGCTGCGCCGCGTCCTGCGAGACGCAAAGATTGAGCTGCCGGCGGCCCCTGAGTGTGCGCCAGAGGGCGCTGCCGCAGCAGCAGGGGGGGCCTAGGGGGGTTGGGGGGGGGGGGGGGGGGGCTGTGGTGGATGCTGAATGCCCAAGGCAAGGGGGGGGGGAGTGTGGATGGTCTAATGTACAGGTTGGTGTTTGCATGCAGATGGCGTGGGTGTGCTGGTGCTGCTATTTGTGACTGCCTGGCTGTGCACAGGCCTTGTGGTAGAAAATGGCTTGTAAAATGCTGTTGAGAGCACATGGGACTAGTTCATTCAAGGGTCATCAACACATACATTAGGCTGCAGCATGACAGCACAGGCAGGCCTGAAGTGCTTGTTGCACATCCATGCATTCGTTCTGTTTTCAAACCTCGCTATTTGGCGTACATCTCTGTGCTTTTCAGACAAATGTGCGACACTTTTGAGCAAATTCTTCAAACATGAAAGCACCTGTGGCATGGTGACAGAGCTCAGAACATTTTCGCAAGTTTGAGCACTGCCGTCTCTCAGATACCTCGAGAACGTTGTGTTGTTGAGACCACTGTAGTAGTTCAAACGGAACCGCATGTCAAACATAGATTAACCAACACACACAGCATCATCATGATTCATTAGACCAAGCCAACCCTCAGCGCACAAACCTACCTGAAGCGATCACAAACCCTGTACTCGCTGCGACTTGGCTGTTTTGCACACAGCACACACAGGAATGCCAGTGCAAAAGCAGGCATGCATGGTGCACTAACAAGGCTGCTGCAGCACAAGAGACAGCAGAGGGCACCCACCCACACATGCTGAGCAGCAATGGCTCACACCGCGTTCACTCACACTGGCAGGCGTAGCAGCGGCCACCGTAGCAGTGCATGGCTGGGGGCCAGCATGGCTTTGCACCAGCAGCGCGGCAAGTTGCTGTGACACAGCGCCAATGGAAAAAAAGTGGTGCTGAGCACTGGCGCTGCTGCTGAGCACTGCTGCTGCTGCTGAGCATGCTGTCGGTGCTGAGCACTGCTGCTGCTGCTGAGCACTGCTGCGGCCGCTGAGTGCGATCAGCTGGCTGGCGTGCGCACGTCAGCAGAGCACTACCAGCCCCTGCACATCGCTCCCTGCACACCACTCCCTGCACTGCCACCTGCGGCACTGCCAGCTGCAACCTCCGGCCTCTGTAAGCTGCCGCCTCTGCTGAGCAAGCGCATGCGAACTTCAACATTGGAGTTGCAGCAGCACTCTGCTGAGCAAGCATATGCAAACTTCAACATTGGAGTTGCAGTAGCACTCTGCTGAGCAAGAGCATGCAAACTTCAACATTGGAGTTGCAGTAGCACTCCGCCCAAGTCTGTGTTCTACTCAGCTGTACATCACATCAATGCGCTGTGTGTGTGTGTTCTGTGGGTGGGTACCCCCGGGAGGGGAGGCGGGAGGGTCTAGGGGAACTTGGAAAGTTTCTTTATGATTTTCTTGTCGTCCTCAGTGGAGTCGTCGACCAGCAGCAGTGAGTGCGCGACGCCCATGGCCACGTCCTTGACGGTGAGCCCCTCCAGCGCATCCACTGTTTTGCTCAGCAGCAGCAGCGGCAGCAGCAGCAGCAGTAGTGCTCAGCAGCAGCGACAGCAGCAGCAGCGGTGCTCAGCAGCAGCGACAGCAGCAGTGCTCAGCAGCAGCGACAGCAGCAGTGCTCAGCAGCAGCGACAGCAGCAGCAGCAGTGCTCAGCCGCACCAGCAGCGGCAGTGCAAAAGATGATTGGCAGCATGCGTGCACAGCACCACATGACAGGCAGACGAGCACGCTCACACAGCGAAGCTGAGCCGTGTCAGCGGCCATGGCAATGGCAACAGGGGCACTGGCACCACCATGCCATGCCCGACTTGTGCACGCACTGCACATTGCGACAAATGGAGCTCGGGACGCGTGACGGCATGGCTACTTACGCATCTTGGGGACGCGCGACGTCTTGGGCACATTTTCGCCCTCGCCATAGCCCAGCTCCCCTGCCGCGCAGTACACAGGAGGACAGGCGAGAAAGGCACAAGGTTTGCGAAAGAAACCAAAAAAATGACTGAGCCCAGGTACTCCCGTGGCTGGGGCAGAAAGCCAGGCCGAAGCCTGTGTTGTGATCTACCCACTTGGTCAGAGCAGTGGCCCACACCCTACACGCGCCGGTTAGTACCCTTAAGGGCTAGGGATGCTTCTGAGTAATACAACAACAAAGGCTTACTTATCTGGCGCCAGGAGGTGGGCGCGGGTGCGGCCAGGCCGACAAACGCTCACCGCTCAACTCCAGCTCCAAGCAAGCACGACAGGACCATTTGACGCAGCAGCAGGACAAGCCTCTGGCAGGGCCGCATTACATTTACATTAACATTTCAAAGGATCCACTACGAGGTACACATATGGTGCCCTGGCTAGGCGCAGGCCTTCGCTTTGTTCACCCGCTTGCACGGGTCCGCCCAGAGTGACGGCCCCTACCGGTGGGGAGACCTAGACCTTACCACTCCTAGATGAGTTGTCATATGCATATGTACTTGAAGTATGTAGTTTCACAACTTCAAATCCATCTTCAACTCTGGACCTCACGCACCAAGCCAACAGCCGGGGGCTGCACGCACTGTAGCAGTGCACAGCCACAGCACGGCTGCTGTGGCTGCACCGAGGATAGCGTGCACGAGGCACGGTGTTCAACTACCCTCACTCAGTGCTTGCAATTGGTGGTGTGATTCTTGAACTTGCACTTGAGTTTTGAGTAGCGGCAGCAGTAGCAATGGGTTGCCTCCACGCCATGGCACTGCACAGCGACAATTACACGGCAGTGAACTCGCGATTTAATGCGGGGTAATGTCAGCACACCAGCACCCAGCACTCAAGCGAAACCCGCACTAAATCAAATATGGCATTGTATATCGTTTACATGAAACTGGTCGGTGACAGGTCTCTGAACCCCACACGAGACCGGATGTACCGCACTAAATCACAGCGCACTAAACAGCGGGCGCACTGGCATGTCAATGCATGCCACGGACATGCGACTGTACCCAGTAGCAATTTGGCGTGCCAATGCATGCCATGAGTCTGAAATGCCAGTAGTGGGACTCCTGCATCACATAAGGCACTGCTCTTGATTAGCTTGATTAAATTCTGTCTCAAGTAAACTTGCTTCACTTCGTTTTGTATTGTTTTTGGTTTGTACTTTCCTCAATTATAATTTGATGTGCATGTATACGGAACAATCATGGCTGAGTACATGGAAAACCCAGCCCTGTCATAGTTGGCTTATGTCGTGCACGCCCTAGGGCCATGTGGACAAAGGTGAGGTGTTGGCGGACCATGGTGTAAAGCCATTTCAACTTTCCAGGACGACGAAGGCCATTAAACCATGAAACAACTGTACTACTTTCTCAGTTCTCGGCATGCCCGCCTTAATTCAAACATCCCTGCAGATGCCCAAACCTCGCTTGACCACACGCACACACGCAAACCCTCCACAGCCCCAACACCACACACACACACGCACAAACGCCCAGACTGTGTGAACCCACCACAAATCGCCGCCCCCCATCCCACGGCGCTAGTCTCCGCGCCCACCATGATGCACTGCGAGCCCGCCGTCATGCACCTCACGCTCCAGTTTGAGAGGTCCTCCACCATTTTAGGGTACATGGTCGCCTCGCCCCTTGGCGCATTTGGCAGCTTGCCCCAGAAGTAGAGGTGGCCCATTTCGGTCGTCGCCAGGCTCGCCGCGCCGCCCGCCGCCAGCGACCTGCGCGCAGTCACACATGAAAAGATGAAGTTGAAGTCAGCACATTGAATGTTGAAGTTATATATATATATATATCGCTGGGAAAATGTGAAGTTGGTGGTGGCGTGATCGCGCACCCACCTGTCAACACGGGCAAGCCGTTTGCTGCCCCCTGTGGACAGCGCATGGACAGTCACTTTCACTAAACATGTGTTCTTGTACGTACAATTTGTAGCAAGATGCTAGGCTTACAGGGTGCACAGCGCTGAGCATCACGATCTTGACCGTCTGGGGACAGCAAGCCTGGCCATGCTGTTTGCAGTTCTGCACGCTATGTGCACAGGGATTCTTCGGAGTAAGAAAAAGTGACAGATACGAAGTGGTGCAACCCTACACTCACTTGAGGGTGACGTGCTGCATGCGCACATCACCGAGAGTTGTGCAAGTGACTCACTTGTGGGTGAGGTGCTGCATTGAGTCAAGTGACTCAGAGTTGTGCAAGTGACTCACTTGAGGGTGACATGCTGCATGCGAGCCAAGTGACTCAAAGCTGTCCCAGTGACTCACAAGTGACGCAGGGTTGTGCGAGTGACTCACTTGAGGGTGACGTGCTGCATGCGCGTGAAGGAGTCCACCAGGCGCGGCACCAGCTCGTTATCCGTGCAGTTGTGACCCAGTCGCCCATAGCCGCCTTCACAGGCAAGGCGCAACAGCAGAGGCAAACACTCAGGTCAGGGCGCTGCAAGGACGCATCCTGGGTGGCCACCAGCATTGAGAGAAGATGATGTCCTGTACAGCAAATTCTATCTGTGGATTGGTGTAAGGTACAGGGACGCACGCTGTTGCCGCCGCACCGAGCAGAGACACACCACCATCTGCCGCTGTTGCAAGGCAACAAAAGCATTGTGCGCTCAGTGCCGCACAGCCACGACTTTTGACAGCAGGAAGTGTTTGTGTGTGTGTGTATGTGTGTGCGGTAGTGTGTGTGTGTGTCACAACGTACCAACACGGTAGCCAAACTGCTATGATTGTAACAGTAAGCAAACTATGTGCGCGCGCGCTCACCGAAGTCCCATGAGAAGAGGCGCTTTCCGGGTGCGTGCTCCAGCGCCAGCGTGTGGTTGAGAAATACCAACACAGTAGTAACAGTGATATGGACGAAAGAGTAAACAAACTATGCATGCATGCGCTCACCAAAGCCCCACAGAGAAGAGGCGCTTTCCGGGTGCGCGCTCCAGCGCCAGCGTGTGGTTGAAAAGTACCAATACAGTAGTCATAATGTTATCGTTGCTGAAGTAAGAACACTATGTGTGCGCGCTCACCGAAGCCCCACGAGAAGAGGCGCTTTCCGGGCGCGCGCTCCAGCGCCAGTGTGTGGTTGCGCCCGCACGCAACCGCGCGAAAACGCACGTCTGGGTATGACTCCAGCTCCTTATGCTTGGCGTCGCGCGCCACAAACTGCGGAGGAGGGGCAGAGTGGGGAAAAGGGTGTGCACGCAAAAATATTTGTGAGCATATGAGAACCCATGCAGGCACGGCAAACTGCGGAGGAGTGGCAGAGTACGGGAAACGTGCACTCAAGTGTACTTGTGAATATGTGCTTCTATGACTAGCGTGTGCCACAAACTGCGGAGGGGTGGCAAAGTGGGGGAAAAGGTATGCGTGCAAGTGCAAGTGCATTTGTGAGTACACTTCAGAAGTACCCGGTACATGCTTATATGAGCAGTTCAACAGTTACAAATGTGCACACGGCGCAGGAGCACCACGGTGAGCCAGTGAGGTGCTGAGCTGCAGGCGGGGGTGCGCCCGCTGCGTTTTAATCTGCTACTCAAATGGGTTTGGTACAGCAGTTGTGCTGAGCAACAGCAGCGATGCTCAGCGCGGGCGTGGCTCAGCTGCTACAGTGCCCAGCAGCAGCAGCGGTGTTAAGCGGGATGGTTGTGAGTCAGCGGCGGCGGTGCTCAGCAGCAGAAGCAGCACCCAGCAGCAGCAGTGCTCAGCAGCAGCAGCAGTGCTCAGCAGCAGCAGCAGTGCTCAGCAGAGTGGCGCTAGCCAGCAGCCAGTGCTCAGCAGCGGCGGCAATGCTCATCAGAGTAGCAGTGCTCAGCAGCAGCGGTGCTCAGCAGTTGCAGCCGCCCTCACATGCTGTATGTGGAACGGCGAGGTGACGTGGTCAAACGCGACCTTGTTGCCCGAGACAAAGTACTCGCCCGTGGTGTTGTTGCCGAGCTGCGGGCGGCCGGGCATACAACAGCAACAGCCGGGAATGACGAGTGCTCGCTTGAGTTGAAGTTTGTGAGCAGCGGCAGTGCTGCGCCAAGCAACAAGAGTCATGTGCACGGCTCTGGACGGGGCTGCTGTAACTTGAGGATGAGATAGTACGGTGGGCAGGTGGGAGTGGGTACCAGGGGGGGAGGGGCCGCGTACAGCAAGTATGGCCTGCAGAGCACATCACTGCTTGTGCGCTTACAGATGACGGCAAGTACGTGTTGCAAACACACAAAACAACATACCCGGTACAGGTTAACACAAACGCAGCAGCAGCAGCAGCAGCAAAATAGCCCAGGCAGGTAACAAACAAACTGGAGCGCCAACAATGAGCACGGCATGTGTGCACGGCCGGACTTGGCCTTTCACTTGAAAAGTTTTTCAATATTGGGCACGATACGTGCAGAGTAGGGCACGATACGTGCAGAGTATCAGCGCACATCATGTGGTGTAACAGTACCTGTCCATACTCAGGGTGTCCGAAGCTGTACAGGCGCCCCTCAGTTGACAGCACAACCGTGAAGTCCCCGCCACAGGCCGCACTGAGCGCCTGCATACATCATAGCGGCAGCAACATGAGCAGCAGAGGTGCGGGATCACACACTGGGTAGGTCGCCGCTTGCTAGAATGGTTGAGGTCGGTTCCTGTTGGTGGCAGTCGAGGGACACGTGTTGTTGAAGCACGGCAACCGCGTGGCAGTGCATGGTGATAAATAAATACTTCACAAGTAAATATTTGACGGGCCCGTGTGAATGATGGTGTACTTAATGTGTTATGTTTACAAAGTATAGCGTGCAGCATTATTGCAAGTCTACAAATAAAAATGCCATGTATGCCGTACATGGCGTATAGACATGTTAAAAGTGCATACATGTTCGCTTTACATAGTTGTTAGAGTACAAACACAGCATATAATGACACATTTCAACGCTGTCACCCATCACTCGTGATGAGCCACACTGTGGTGCACCCCTCACTGTGGGACAGGCAATTGCACGTGCATACCAGTGCGCCTGTGCATGTGCACGCGCCTGTGCATGTGCACGCGCCAGTGCACTTGCTCCCCCTATCATGTGTACATGTGGACATGTGTACGTGTGCATGTGTACATGCGCACATTTCGTTGCTCTGGAGGCAGAACTGCGAGTTGTGCGCGAAGTTGCTGACCTTGTCGTTGTTGGGGAGCGCGACAGTGGCTGGGCTGCACACAGGGGACTTGTCAGGCACAATGCGCCTGCACAGAAGCGGAGCACAGGGTTTGGGCATCGCCCAGGCGGACGCAAGTTGAAGTTCACGTTGAAGTTTAACTCGAAGAGGCACCGGAGCGGACAGCACCATGCCAGCGAGCGCACAGTGTGTACAAGACCATGGAAAACCATGAACGCAGCATGGCACATGGTGCTGCCAAGGCACATCATGTATGGAGCTGCGCAGTGCAGAAATGCAAAATTGAAGCCAACAAAGTGTCTCACCCCGTGCCCAGCTGCCCGCTGCTGCCACAGCCGCACGTGTACAGGTCGCCATCTGCACCAGCGGCGGTGAGGCAGGACAGTTGCAGGCGCGCAGGAAGAGCTCCTGTGAGCATCGTTTGTGGGGCAGCCAAGCAAGTCTGCACCATGCGCAACTGCAACTTAAACAATGGCCAGGTTGCAGGTGCACGCACATGCAAAAGCCCGCAGCGGCATATACTCTGCGCAGACACCAGAACCGCACAGCAGCACCTGGTGACAGGTTGCATTACCCGCGTGCTGTGTGGGATGCCAAAGTCCCACAATCACAGGCACAGAACGCACTGCAACCAGTTGCCTTCCGCGTCCACCGTAGCAACCCTTGCTCAGCCCCTGCAGCTACAGTCCCATGTTGAAGTAAGCATGTTGAAGTAAGAATGTTGAAGTACAGCGCTCCCGCACCTGCCACCACCACCGCGGTGTGCGCCCTGCCGCAGGAGACCGCCACCACCGGCGACCGCAGCTGCGCCATGCGCGTGGGGGTCACAACCGTCTTCTTGGTGCCCACGCCGCACTGCCCCAGGTCGTTGCGCCCCCACACATACGCCACGCCCGCCGCGTCCACCGCCACGCTGTGGCACGCCGTCGAGCCGCTGTACACCGCCACAATGCTGCGCGGCGCAGTGCGTGCGCGTGTGTGTGTGCAAGGGGAGGGGGTGGCGCATGGTGTCGTTAGCAGGCTTGAAATGGTGGCATCGCGTGGCTGCAGCGGCGCCAGCGGATGGCGGCGGCGGCAGTGGGGTGCTGCGGCTGCTGCGAGAGGCAGCTGGCACGCGAGCGAAAGGGAATGCATGCGCAAGGATGTTGAGGTGCATGGGCCGTGCAGCACCACCTGGTACAGGTAATGGTAGGCACAAAAATGCAATTGCTGGCGCCGCACAGCTGACCGTGTTTTGAAGGTCATCAGGTGCGGGGTGTACAGGTTGCCGTTGCCGGTCGCCTTGGACTTGCCCACCTGAGTGCCCAGCGGCATTTGACACAGGTGTGTAAAGTGTAAGGTGAGACATGGTAATCTGGACATGCTGCGCAACCTCGCAGTAGCGTTCCGTGACGTTCAGTAATCATGAGCAGACAGACTGGTATGTGCAACAGCTGCAGCGGCTAGCATGCACTGAATCGCACTATAGAGCCGCCAGCAGACGCATCGTCATCCAGCAGGCATGCATGAGCGGACCCCCCAGCGCGCAGCAACTTCTGCTGCGGTTTTGCAGCCAAGATCTATTTCATTTGTTGCGTTATGCTGATGAAAAATGATACACATTTGGCACGCTATGATGACAGCAACGCACCATGTCCCAGTCCGTCCCTCCACAGCAGATAACCACTCCGGGCGTTCCTGCTGCCTCGGGCTTCAGGGGCTCGGCCGCCGCGGCAGCCGGCGCGGCTGCGTCCTGTGCCTGCTCGCTGTTTGCGCTCCCGCCTCCGCCTCCAGCCAGCTCCCTCCGGATTTCTTCAGCAGCGGCTGACGGCCCCTTGCCCGCGCCTGCGACGTGGGATGTGCAGCGGCGAGGGAGGGGTCAGCGGCAGCGAGGAGGGCTGGTGCGTGGCGGCGTGGGTGCGCGGGCTTTAGGGGTACGGGGGAGGAGGGTGGCAAGGGGAAAGGTGCGGTTACCTGAGGCCGGTGTTGCAGCGGAGCCGCCTGCCTCCTGCTCCTCCAGCATCTTGGCCACCTGGGCGATGTCAATACCTGGTGGCAAGCAGCGTCGCGCAGTAACAGACAGAGCAGAAGCGTCAGCCGTCAGTTCCGTGTGGCTGGCGCGATATGCGGATGCAAGCGCGGCATTCAGGCAGGCGGCGCGAGCTGCTCACCGAGCGCCCTGCTCATCTGACGCATCTTTCTCTCCCTAGGGTCGGTGGGTGCCTGCGAGAGGCAGGGCAGCGGCGGCGGCAGCAGCAGAGGCAGGAACGGGTGATCAGGGCGGGAACTTTGGGGGCACAACAAAGGAGCGGGCTGTGTTTAGGCAGGCTGGCAGCCCACCTTGGCTCGGCCCTTTGGCGCGGATGCTGCCTTCGGCATGGTGGCTCTCGCTTCGCTATATCTCAGACCGTCGCCGCCTGTCCGGGTGCGCAGTGCTCCTGCCCGTCGTGGTGTGATGCACACTGGTGTGCGGATTTGAAAAGCTGCGGTGCAGTGTGCACACCCGTGCACAAGATCAAAAAGCTCTTTTAAGAGCAGAAAGCGCGCTAGCGCTTGACACACACACACACACTGCTGCTGGCATGCCGTGCGATTAAGATGGCGAGCAGGAAGGCGGCGGCAGTGCTGGTGGCCCGGTCTCTAGCCGAGGCCTCCTCTCTTGGCCCCCGCGGCGGCCCGCACTCCCTGCTGCTCCCCCAAAGCGAGGACCTGCAGTGCCGCAACATGATGTGCCCCAACCTAGGAGAGGTGTGCCTGTGCAAGCTGGCGCTGTGCCTGGGGCGCTGCTCTGGCTCCCTGCAAACTTTGGACCTGTCCTCCAACGGCCTGTCAGCGCTGCCTGACACGGTGCTGCAGGGGCTGCCTGCCCTGCGCTCCCTAGACATTAGCCACAACGCCTTCGCGGCGGTGCCACCGGCGGTGTTGGCCCTGCCGGCGCTCACGTCGCTGGCAATCGCTGGCAACCCTCTCAAGGTGGAGCGAGCGCAGGTGCTGCGCATCCCGCAGCTGGGCAGGCTGCTGCTGAGCAGGGAGCAGATGTCCCAGGAGGGGCTGCAGCAGCTCAGAATGGAGAGGCCTGGGCTGGAGGTCATCCTAGCAGGGGAGCCGACGGAGTGAGGCCATCGGCGGCAGCGGTTACGAGGCGGTTACAGCTTTTCGCGGAGGGCAACAAACATCACTGCGGGTGGTGAGGCGTGCGCACATACATCGTGCCACCTGTTCCAATGCAGGTACGCGAATGTACCATCCAGTGGCAGCAGATGCAGCAGACCGCACCCCACTCAGTTCTTAAAAGCAGAAGTGCTGTCCAAAAAAGCAGCGCGCTTCGGTGCACCACCAAGCTCGTGACTGGCAGCGACTGCACGCACAGCTGGTACTATGCCGGGCCATGCGGTCTATGAAGGTCAGTGTGTTGCAGTGGTGTCTTAGAAGAGCTGCGAAGATGTGCAGTGCAGTACTTGTACCTCCAAGTAGCAGCAGGGTTGAAGCAATCCTGCACAGCCTGTCGCAGACTCGCTGCCAGCTGGAGCAAAGGTGCCCAGCCAACATACTGGTCAAAAAGCTGAAGCAGCGCTTTGGAGCGTATGGCAAGTGCTGCCCAAACAGAGCAAATCAGACAGGTGATTTTGCATACAAGTTGGCAGCAACAGCAAAAAGCATGCACCTGGCAGCATGCATTGCGTGATGCTTGTACTGCACATGCACTTGTCACCACCACCAACGTGCCCTGACAGCTTGGTTCAGGAGCATTGACTGTCACCAAGGTTTGCAGATCCTTCAAATGTTGCTGGCACCAGAATTGAGGACGAGGGACATGTCTTCTACAACACAGACAGACATGATTTTCATCATTTCCAGTGTGCATGCTGTGTTGCCTCTGGCCAGGCATGGGTTTTCTGGTGCATGTGCAAGCGTTTTACTATCATATTGGCGCCATTGCATCGCAGGTGCATGTGCTGATGAAGTGGCACTTACTATTAGCATTCCACAGGCGTTTCGCTCTTATGGATTGGGCAGCGATGCAGCATTCTCGTGTGTGAGCTGGTTTCCAAGGCAGTCTTCCCGAAGCGCATGGCCGTTGCTCCACCTGTTCACGAAATTGCGGTGCACTTCGTCGGCCTGGCACCTCTTTGCTAGCAAAACACGAAAGCACCACTGTTCAGTTGTCATCTGAAAGCATGCAGCAGGCGCGGCACACGCCACTTCCATGCGACGGACAGGCAGTAGTTGTGAGCGGGCGCCTCACAATGGCACCATTGCGAGGGGATGCCTGTCCCTTGCATCTGTGTTGCATGTGCCGCGCCTGCTGCGCTCTCCAGATAGCCACTGTCCATTTTTGCTTCGGCGTCCCGCCACCAGATAGCTTTCTCAGGCCCGCAAGGTAGACGGCAACTTTGCAGACGGCTGGGACAATTGCCATACGTTTTGGGAAGCTGCCTAGGTTGAAGCGGCTCATGCACAAGGGGCGCTCCAGTACTCCCTTGCCGCAAAGCGCGAAACACCCATGGTATGCTCACAGTAAGCGCCGCTTCACCAGCACACGCACCTGCAATGCCATGGTGTAATGGCAGTACGCTTGTTACCAATGCCCTGCAGTGACAGCGTCATGCTCCTCTATTGCACGGACTCCACAATCGGCATAGCACACGCAGCCAACATGCGTTGATAGCGTGCTCTTGCGGTCGCCTCTGACCAGAGTTGAGCCATGATGATCGCGCGCGGCGTCGCACCTTCGTGCTGCGCATTCGCAAGCCCTGCCCTTATCACATTGCAACCCGTGCTGCTGCCGCCCTGCCGACCACCAGAAGCAACTCCGACATGGCGGTGTGCGCCAACACGCCCCACTGCAAGGTCGGCACAGGTCAGCGAGGACACTGTCACCATGACTGCGCCTGCATGGCGTATCCCGACTACCTGTGCGCGGGCGCAGGAGACCCTCGTGGCAGCGGCACGGCTGCAGGAGGCGATGGCGCCAGCTTGAAGAGTATCACCGCTGGCACTGCCAAAGTGTATGCACACCTCAGCAGAGCCAGACACAGCAGCAAGCCGGAGATACAGTGGTGCACCGCGCCTCCACCGCGCCGCCACCGCGTGTGAGCCTGCCCGCGCGGGTGCCCCTGGTGGCGCTGTTCCCAACACTGCAGCGCGCCTCTGCCACGCCGCCGACACGTGCAAACGCCCATGCTGGTGTGTAGCGCAAGCGCCTGAGGCACCCCTCCATGCACGCGCCCCCACCACTTTGCCGCCGCCATGCCCCCGGCGCGTCCGTGGATGTGCTGTTGTCAGACGGCAAGTCGAACAGTATCTGCAGTTATGTAGTGATCACTGCAGGCGCTGTTGTGGGTAATCACCGATGCCGTATCTTTTTGAGGACCGAGGCGGCAGATGCTGCTGCTGCTGCTTCCACTACATGGTGCCTGCATTACGCACCACGCCTGCCACCGTTTTATCAGAAATGTCAGAAATGCAAGGCCCCAGATGCACAGAATGGTGGCAAAGCACAGCGGCAGCAGCCAGCAGTTGGTCCTGGACACAACAGAGCAGAATGGCAGCCACTGAGGGCACACGCTTGCTTACCCAAGGGTGCCCACCTGCCCTCATGTCTCCATGACTAATACACATACTGCAACTGGTGCTGCTGCTGTTTGCATTCGCCTGTCAACTGTCAGCGCCGTGTCTTCCAGTGACTAGCGCATGTCACGCCAGTAGAGCTCAGCGGCAGCGCGCAAAGTGGGAGGCACACCCTGTTGACGCACATGTGTGATATTTGTGTTTTGCCAAGTTGGCCTCAGGCACGGCAGGTGCTGTAGGCCATCCCTACATCACAGACATGCAAGGCAGCTGGCCTGCTGTGCTGTCGAGCTGCTACTAGACCCAGCGCGCGACTAGCACCAAAAACGAGGGCTGCTGCAATACATATGTGCTGTCGCCTTTGCTTATGCGAACACCAGCTGTGCCTGCTGTCCAGCATGTGTTCAAGATCGGTGCCTGTTGCACCTAATTTTTGCTTGCACCGGAGGCCACAGCTGTGGCTGCTGCACATGCACAACTTACAGGTGTTATATGCATACCGCTGCGAATACACCACCAAACCCACCCGCAGCCAGCTCGGGTTGCGCTGACGCAGCCACCGCGACAAGCCCCTGTGTGTCGCAGCCGGCAAGGCTGCTCAGCACAAGCCACCACTGCTGAGCGAACGCCACCACTGCTCAGCAGAAGCCACTACTACTCAGAAGAAGCCACCACTGCGCAGCAGAAGCCACCACTGCTCAGCAGAAGCCACTGCTCAGCAACCAACAGCGCCGCCTCAGTACTCCCACACCTTGACGGACTTGTCGAACGACGCCGTGTACACAAACCGCGCCCGCGGGTGCGAACACACATCGCGAACGGCGCCCGCGTGCCCCCCCGCCCTGTCTACCACGCGCCCGCTCACCAGGCAGTGCGCCACCACCCCCTGCTGCGCCCCCATGGAGTTGCACACGGAGAACTTGCCGTCGACGGCCCATGCGGCGCGAGGCTGGAAGAAGGCGTCGGTGGCATGGCCGACGAGCGTGCGCACGTGTGCGTTGTGGCCGGCCCTGCGTGGCGCGGCGGCGGCGGGTGGGACCAGCAGGGAGGGGGAGAAGTGGGTGGGACGGGCCGGTGTTATCGAGAGGTCAAGGGAGTTGCTGCTGTTGAGAGCGGAAACAGAGGTTTGAGTGGGAACGGAGTTTTGAGTGGTGGAAGTCTAGCTGGAGCAGCAATCAACAGGCGGCCATTAGGTTATCTCCGGTACAGGCATACTAGCCGCTGCAGTGCGGCAGGGGGGGGGTGATAAGCTCAGCACATGGAGCTGATGTAGGCTAGCCAGACACTGCATGATGGCAACTCTGTGACGCTGCTGTTGCCGGCGGCTGTCCCACGCACAAACCACTACGCATGCGAACCGCCCGGCACCAGCAGCGTGCGCCACTCAGCAGCACAGTTTTTGTGCACGCAAAGGTGCAGCAGCACTGCGGCATGTACCTGTACAGCACCAGGCGCGCCCGGTCCGTCGCCGCCAGCAGGTAGCGCGCGTCCGGCGACGCCGCCAGTCCCATGACGCTAAAGCTCACGTGCGTGTCCCACTCGTTGGCATTCACACTCACACGCTCCTGCGCAAATGCGCCACCGTCACCGGCGCTGTCGCTGCCGGCAGTCGCACCGCCGCTGGTGCCATCGCTGCTGGCGGCAGCTGAGGCGTGAATGTTGGTGAGCGCAGCGCTGACGTCGACATACGTGAGGTGTGGCTGCTCGCGAGCGGCCACCACCAGGCGCAGCCGGTCTCCGCTCTCCCCCCCGCCCACGAACTCCACCGCCTCCACCGCCTCCGAAAAATACAGCTTTGTCACCACCTCCAACAGCGCCTGCGGCGACGCATCTGCCACAGCCGCTGCCGCCGCACTGCTTGAGGCGGTGCTGCAGTGGCCGTCATTGGGTGTGGCGTCGCCGGCAGCAGAGGTGGAGCGGTACAAGGTGACCGTCTTGTCGTGGGAGGCCGTGGCGAGCAGCGCGCCGTCGCGGCTCCACCGCACACAGACGACGTACTTGCTGTGGTCCTTGTGCGTCGCGGCAAAGCGCAGCAGGCTGCCATCCGCCTCCGTTGACACGCCGCCGGCGCCGCCCGCGGCAACATTTGCGGCGCGCGGCAGCGGGTCCAGCCCGCGGAAGGCGCTGCCGCCGAGCCCTGTTCCACTTGAAGTTGTGCAGTTGAAGTTGGCGCTTGTGGGCGCGAGGCGCAGCAGCTGCAGCGAGCCATCCATCAGCCCTGCCGCGAGCAGCGCGCCCGCGCCCAGAGGGCGGAAATCCAGGGACAGAACGGGAGCGGCGAGGGCCAGCGACGCCAGGGTAGAAAAAGTGCCATCGGCGCGCACGTGGCTCACCACCACGCGTTTGTCCACGCCTCCGCTGGCCACCAGGTCTGGGAAGGAGGGGTGAGGGCGCGCGCACAGCACGTTGAGGCCGCCGTTGACGTTGGAGAGCGTGGCCACGCAGCGAAGGCCGCGCCACGGCGCGGGCACTGTGAATGGGGCTGCAATGTCCTCCTTTGCAGCTGCTGCTGCTGGTGGTGGCGGTGGCATGTCGGCTGCTGCTGTTGCGCCTGGGGCGCCATCGGTTTGTGGCGTGCTGCTGAGGCGGGTGAGCCGGTCGTGCAGGGCCTGGTTCTGCTGGGTGAGCGACTCGACGGCAGCCTTCAGCTCGGCATTTTCGGCTTCCAGCGCTTGTGTGCGAGATGCCGCTAGTGCGACGGTGTCCAACTCTTCTTCTAAGCGGTGGGCCTGTGCAGTGGTGGCGGTTTCCGTGCAGCAGTGAGTGGGAATGGCAGACGCGAGTTGGAGCTTTAGTGCAGCGGTCGCAAGCAACTGCAGCTGCACCTGCTGGTGAGTACGCGCTGCCCCACTGCAGGCGCCAGCTCTTATACAGCAAGCCGAACGCTGCACCAGCGCTAGCTGCCACAGCCACTGCCGCTGCTGCTGCTTGTTGCCGCGCGCGCGCCGCTGCGGCTGCTTGGGGCACAAGACAAAGCAGGCAGTTCAAACCAACACAGCCCTGTGTGCGTATTGCCCAGACAGACAGCGCGTCGTGGTTGCGACCAAAAGGCGTACCTTGAGCTGCAACGTCTCCAGCTGCTTCGCCAAGGCCTCAGCATCTGCACCGGCCGCCATGGTTGCCGACTCAGTGTGTATGTGTGACACACACACAGCAGATCTGCGAGCAGGAACATTTATTTTCTTCCGGGTGGTGCGCGCCAGCACATTTTTTTTTGTGCATGCACAAACGCGGTGGTGTTCTGAGGGCGCGAGCAGCTGCTGTAAGCTGCTAAGTGACAATGGGCCACCCTGAGTTGCAGGCAAGTGCCGCACGTGTCCCTGTGCTCTCTGCTCGTCAGGGACCAGCGTACACCTCTCGATGGCGAAGTTGCTGCTGGCGGTGCTCTGTGCGGCGCTGCGGATCGCCCATTGCCAATTGCTTGTGATGCCACCACCGCCACACAAGTGTGGCCTTCTCGAGTGCCAACAGCGCCGGAGAACCAGGTGACAGCTGGCTGGCACCTCACAGCCTCTGCCAACATGCTCCCGGGCACCAGCCAAACAACCGTGCCCGAACACCAAGTAAAAACTCTGCCATCTGCTGCTGCTACTGTGCTGCCTGATGCTGCCGCTGCTTCTTCCGCCACAGGCTGTAGTCCTGGCATGCGGGGATGGTGCGAGGCTGTACCCCCTGACCGAGGAGTGCCCCCTAGCCCTGCTGCCCGTGCTGAATAAGCCCATACTGCAGTTCCAGCTGGAGCTGCTGGAAGGGGCCGGCTTCCGCAGGGTGCTGGTCATGGTGGCTGAGGAGACCAGTTCACAGGTGGGTGGGCTTGCAACAGGTCGCAGCATTTACCGCCACTGCTGCTGAGCAGTAAGCATGAAGACAGTCGCAGCAGCCGCCTCCATAACTTCAACTCGTGCATGGGGCAACGCAGGCGCACTGGTGCCAGCTCAAGTTCAACTTGTGCCTAAACTTCAACTCATGTGTGGGCAGTGCGTGCACACCTGGTGCCATGCCTCAGCCCACACACCCCGTGGCTTGGTTGAGTACCAAACCTAGCCATGCGTATGTTACCCTTACCTATGGTTGTTTGAACTCAGGGCACGAGAGGCATGTGCACGTATGACTTGTGCCCACAAACCATACTTTGAGCTGAGTATAGGACCATGGGCGCGTGTGCTGCTTCTGAGTATTAATGTGTCACAAATAACATAGGCGAACCCCGTCGCTTGATTCCAGGTTTTCCGGTTTTTGTATGAGTACAGCGGCCCTCTGGCGGTGGACAAAGGCGGTGGTGGACATAACCTTCAGTAGTTTGTTGGATATATAATTTGTGAACAAATCAATTGTATATTCTTCCTCCTCTCTTCCCCCAGGTTTTTCGGTTCTTGGACGAGTACAGCGGCCCTCTGACAGTTGACAAAGGCTGACCAATACATAAGTTGGTTGATATGTCATCGGTGTACAGTTATTTGTACTTACGAAGTATAATATTCCTCCTCTCTTCCGCCAGGTTTGCCGGTTTTTGAACGAGTACAGCGTCCCTCTGGCGATGGACAAAGCGGTGGTGGATATATAATCTGGTGGACATACATCATTGGTGAACAATTACTTTTGAAAATTTTAAGTATTTGTGTACTTCTACTGAAGTATGATACTCCTCCTCTCTTCCCCCAGGTTTTCCGATTCTTGGACGAATACAGCGGCCCTTTGGCGGTGGACAAGGCGGTGGTGGACGGCTCACTCGACACGGCGGACGTGGTGCGCCACGCACGCGACAAGATCACCGGTGACTTTGTCGTCCTCCCAGCTGACCTCATCTGCGAAAAGGTACTTCATACCTGCGCACATGTACACTTTTTTTTAAGTACATGGTAGACATATATACCTCACATACTGTACCGAAATTTGTTTACTTGCAGGCATGCAAGAGCCCAGCCAGCGAGCCAGCCAGCGTACGTGTAGCCACATGTAGCAGATGCCCGGCGCCGAATGTACCTGCGGAAGTGTACATACGTGAACCCACAACTCTGCGCAAACTAAAGCAAGAGTGCTGAAGTTTTATGCATGTGCACTGTCCCTGTGTGTATCTGTATGAATTCCTCACACGTACAGTGAGTATTTAGAGTACGGTGAACTTCACATGTCCGCAAATTGGTTTCTTCCTTCTGAGGGGCGAGTGGTGTGTAGTGCTGGGCAGACTTATATTTGGCTTCAGTGTAAGCGGGGGGCTGGGCGCTCTGGTGCCATGCGGTAGTGGTAGTCGTGTGCAGGCCGCTATGGTGTGAAGTGACTTAATTGACATGCTGTAATCACACAACTTCCTCAGCATCTTCGATCCTGACCTTGGTTAGTGTCGGTAGTCACATACATCTCATCAGAATCTTTTATCCTGCGGTGTGCCGCACCTGCCGCTGCCGCCAGGCGCACCTGCTGGCAGCCATGGCGCTTAAGAAACAATGCCACACCTTGCCTAGTGCCCCTATCCGGCAACCACACCAGAACTGTTGATTTTACCGCGCGCTGTGCCGTGGCACCTGCTGGCAGCCATGGCGTTTTTTTGCATTGCCACACCTTGCCTAGTGTCCCTACTCAAAGAACGTCCCCACAATCCGTATTCATTACCTTGAGTGGTGTCCCTCGTCAAACAAAACCTGGTCACGATTTTTGATTCTGCGGTGTGCCGCACCACCCGCTGCCACCAGGCGCACTTGCTGGCAGTCATGGAGCGCCATCGGCAGGCGGGCACAGCTGCTGGCAGCACCGGCGATTATGCACAGTGCTGCACCTTGCCTAGTGTCCTTACTCAAACAACCTCCCCCAGAATCTTTAACCATTACCTTGAATAGTGTCCCTAGTTAAACAAACCTCACCAGAACATGCGATCCTGCGTTGTGCCGCACCACACGCTGCCACCAGGCGCACTTGCTGGCAGCAATGGCGATTGTTCACAATGCCACACCTTGCCTGGTGCCCCTACCCAGTAACCACGCCATTTATTTTAATAATACATACATACGAAGTACATGCATACTACTGCTAGTAGTATTGATGATATTATTTATTTATTTTACCGTGCGCTGTGCCGTGCTGCGACCAGGCGCACCTGCTGGCGGCCATGGAGCGCCATCGGCGGGCGGGCGCAGCACTGACCATGGTACTGCGGGAGGAGGGCATGGAGGTGGACAAAAAGGGCAAGATGAGTCGGCCCAAGCGCGATGATGAGGACGTCGACTTTGTGGGGCTCACTCCCGAGGGCAGGTGAGCTGTTGTGTGCTCAGCGCAACATCTGACTAGTAGTGCTCAGCAGCAACATCTGACTAGTGCTCAGCAGAAGGTGGTGACTTTGTGGGGCTCACTCCCGGGGGCAGGTGAGCTGCTGTGTGCTCAGCAGCAGCACGTGACTAATGGTTTGACTTGTGCTCAGCGGAAGGGGAGTCGGCCCAAGCGCGACGGTGAGGACGTTGACTTTGTGAGGCTCACTCCCGAGGGCAGGTGAGCTGTTGGTATGCTCAGCGCAACATCTGACTAGTAGTGCTCAGCAGTTGGCCCAAACAGGATGACGAGGACGTTGCCTTCCTGGGGCTCACTCCCAAGGGCAGGTGAGCTGTTCGCTCAGCAGCAACACGTGACTAGTGCTCAGCAGCAGCAGCCGTTTTTTAAAAGAAGGCTCAGCAGTGCTCAGCAGCACAGCACTAGCGCATCGAAATGCGCAGCAGAACTTGACTGACTTGGCAAGGCACAATGCTGAGGATGTTGAGTCTGCAGGGCTCACACCATAGGGCGCAGTAAATTTGAGGTGCGCTGAGCAGTACTCAGCTCTGCTAGCCTTGCCAGCAGTGGCACCTGGTTGTGCCCAGCGACAAAGGTCGACTCAGCTGAGTCGAGGGAGGCTGGATATCCTGCAGTGCTCGCCAGCCGCTGCAGCCTGTGGCCGCAGTGAGCCGAACACTTTTCGGTGCCAAAAGGTGCTCACTTGCATGGTGCGTACTTGCTTCTGCTAGCACCACGATGCTGGTGCTGAGCGCGGCTGCTGCTGCTGCTTACTGCTGCTACTGCCGACTGCTGCTGCGTGTGCTGAGCACTGCTGCTGGCACTGCTGCTGCTGCTGGTGCTGAGCACCACTGCTGCTGGTGCCGACCACCACTGCTGCTGGTGCTGAGCACTGCTGCTGGTGCTGCTGCTGCTGAGCATCGCTGCTGCCGCCGACCACTGCTGCTGATGCTGAGCAGTGCTGCTGCTGCCGCTGCTGAAACATCACTGCTGCTGCTGCTGCTGCTGCTGCTGCTGAGCATCACTGCTGCTGCTGCCACGTGTGCTGCTGAGCAGGGTTGTGATGAAGGCACCATTATTGGACGTGGAGGAGGCGGTGCGCGTGCAGAAGGCACTGCTGCGGCGGCACACGCGCGTCAGCATCGGCACAAGGTGGCACTTACATCGATATGTGAAGGGTCGCAAAACTCTGCATTTGGTAACATTCTGTGACAAAAGCGTCATACCAAAACCCACTCCAGCATTGTGCGTACCATCCAGTACATCAAATACTTTGACGTACTTCTGAAGTACGTAGTACTACTTCTCTAGTAGTACTACTGTAGTAGGACCCATTTACGCCACATGCGTACACCTAGTGGTATCCATTTTTTGTTGAAAGCCTGTATATACTCCTAGTGGTATACAGTAGTATAGTAGTACGGCACCTTCATACTAAGTATATACACTTTTTTTGCAACCGTACACATGGGGCACCTCAATGTGCACCCGGTGCTGCAGGTACCACTGTCTTGTGGGGTGGTTCAGTGCAGCATGCGCAGCTTGCGCTTGGCATACATCTATGCGCAGCATTAATCGGGTGCGGGTGCTAACAGCGGCGCCACGCTTACAACAACACCTTGTGTTACCACAGCACTTCAGGACATGTTGGACTGTAGCTGTGAAATGCACTACTGACTGCAGGGACCTCATCCGCACGGCCACCATTGGATGTTGCTTCCTGCCGCGCCACTGCTGCTGCTGCACCCAATGCCGCCGCCGCTGGGGCATCGAAGCTACCGTTGCTGGCGCATCAGCGCTGCTGCTGCTGAGCAAATGCTGGTGCCGCAACCGTGACTCCGCGCTGATTGCTGCTGCTGGTGCGCCGCTGCTGCTGCTGTGCGCCTCATGCACATGTGCCCGGGGAGCAGCTTGGTGGATGTGGGTCTGTACGTGCTCAGCCATGCGGTGCTGCAGTTTCTCGAGGAGCACAGGCTGATCGCAAGGTGGGCAGGCGCTTGGCACCACTTCAACTTGAGCAGGCATGCCAGCATACAGCAAGGGCCCTGTGTGGCCGTATATAGACCAATCTAACGGCTTTTGCACTGTCAACAAGAGGAAGTACAGCACACAGGCATGGTGTGCTACTATAGGTAACTCTGTAACCTGCTGGCATGGCGGGCCTTGTGCAGTGAGCGACATGCTGGTTGTACACGTCTTGCAGAAGCACTCAGCACGCACTGTGCAGGTGCCGCCTCGGAGGTTACGTTGCACCACGTGCACAGGTATTGCGCACTGTAGGCAGCTGCGGCATTACCCGTTTGCAGTTTACGCACCTAGCCACCAACACCAAGTGTGCCCTCCCAACAAACATGCATTGGTGATGCTTCACGGCGGGGCGCCGCCAAAGTGTCAGTCATGGCGCCCATGCGTGCGGCGCGTGCCTTGGTTGCTGGTTCCTGAGCTCACTGTTCTATCACAACTTCAACTCCGTTCCACCAACTTCAACTCCCTCCCACCAGTTTCAAGTCCATCCCACCAAACTTCAACTCGGTGCGCACACACCCTCATGTCTCTATGACTAATACACAAACTTCAATTCCCTCCCACCAATGTCAACTCTGCCGCAGCCTGCAGGACGAGCTGGCGCCGGCGCTCGTGCGCAGGCAATTTGCGCCCACACCGCCCATGCCCCAACGGCGCTCTGATGGTATGCGTGGGCGTGCAAGCGTCATCGGCGCTTCCGGGTCTGGGCTAGGTGGGCCGCTGCACCATTTGTGTGCATGCCGTGCTGTCTTTTTTGACCGCGGCGGCCTGTGCATGGGCAGACCGCTCGGTTGGACATGTGTATCCCACCAGTTGTCCGCGTGTGCGCAGAGGTTTTCGTACCCTAAGCGGGGGGAAATCGCATGCCACATTGTGAGCCTGTGGCAACAGCGCAATGCAGGCGCCTCCACTATCGAATAACATCCTCTGAGTAGCTTATACATGCACTTCGAGTAGTATACTCGAAGTATATCATCACGGGCAGTCAAACATAATTTCAATACTTTGCTGACTTGTTGCTATTGTGGCCAGTTGACTCCCATGAGGCATCAAGGATTCCCGTGTGAGCGTGCTCATCAGCGTAATGAGCAACCCCAGGCGCGTGTGCCATGGCCCCTCGCCAATGCACTAGCTAGAACATTGCGATGAACGCACCTGTTGTGTGTGCGCCGTGCAATGTTCCTCAGTGCCGGAGACCAAGTCATGTAGTGCATACGCTTGCTGCAACCCCTTGACTGTTAGAACTGACAACCACAGCCCACATTGCTTGCAGCCATGCAGCCGACCTTGTACCATCCCCAGCATGGCAGTTGTGCATTCATGCCGTCATGCAAGCTTGCGTGGCGCACGATGAAGCAGACGTGTCCCAGCTTCATGTACTGCATGCACCACCACATGTGGAAATTCAATCTAGGAGCGACAAACTTTAGGCCTCCCCACCGGTAGCGGCCGTCACCCTGGGGTGTAACCCTTGCATGGGGTGGACTTAACAAGGACAGCACCACATAACTTCTACTACTGCGAAGTACTTCAAAAGTATGTGTCATAGGGTGGGTGGCCACCGTGCTGCTGCCGCCGCTGCCGCGCGACACGTCAGCGCAAGCAAGCGCCAGCAGCACCTTGTGCGTACCATGCCATCATGCAAGCTTGCGTGGCGCACAATGGACCAGCCATGCCGTAGTGGCATGCACTGTGTGCACCACCACAAACATGTCACATACAACAAGTGTCATAGCGTGGGTGGCCGACATGCTGCGGCCGCCACTGCACTGGGCGCAAAACACGCCAGCCCATACCAAGCTCCCCTGACCCCTCACCACCAACTTCAACACATGCTCTCATGTCTCTATTCAAACTTCAACTTCAAACTCAACCACCAAATTCAACTTCAACTTCAACTTCAACTTGAACCAGGTCAAAGTATGCACCCCATCGCCGTCGACTACTACAAGGCCATGGTGGATGACCGCAACTGCGGCTCTATGACTAATCTATGACTAATATACAAACTTCAACTTTCAATTTCAACTTCAATTTCAACTTGAAACAGGTCAGAGCATGCACCCCATCGCGGTCGACTACTACAAGGCCATGGTGGACGACCTCAACTGCGGCACCGGCAAGGCCGAGGCCGCGGCGGGCGGCAGCGGCGACGGCGGCGTGTACGCAGTCGTGCTCAGCAGCACCGGCGGCTACTGCCGGCAGGCGCGCACGCTGGCGCAGTATTCGTCCATGGGGAAGGAGCTGCTGGAGTTGCAGTTGGCGCGGGGGGGGGGTGCGCTGAGCATGGCGCGGCTGGATGGGCTCAACAGGAAGGACCAGGTGGGCGCATGGGCGGGTGGTGCCGAAGTGTTTTGTGTGTGTGGTGGCGGGTTACAGCAATTGCGGTTATTGCCATGCGTCGATGAAATTATGTGTTGTGGCGTACAACGTAGCAGAGAAGTATATGCGTAAACGTGTTATTGGCGAGGCTGGATGGGCTTAACAGGAAGGACCAGGCGCGCGGTGTGGGTGGGTGGTGCGCAGGTGTATGTGTGTGGTGGTGGGCAACAGAGTACGAAGTTGTTATCATGCGCTGATAAAAGTATGTGGTATGGCGCACAGCATAATTGTACTTCTGGACGTGGTAATCTACTGTGCACGGCGTGTCGGGTTTGGGTGCGTTCACATATGCGCTGCATCATGTGCTTCCTAGGCGCTGCATCCGACTGTAGTGTGTCAGCAGCTCGTTTCGTGACTGCACTTCGTAGTGCATGTTGGTGCTGTACATTATTGTGTGCTCTAACCCATCATTATGTAATTGACAAGTGCGTGTGTCACGGTGTCTTGCAGTGTGCTACTACACCATGAAGCAGCTCAGAAACTTGACACTGGGCCAACCATGCTGCTCTCCCCAAATTCAGGTTGTGCTGCACGACGAACGATTTGAACCAGCCATCTGTTTACAACTACACCCACATCCACCCGCCTTTTTACTGGCCAACACCGTTCATCAGGAGGGATTGCAGGGCGCCGGCTGCAGCTGCGGTGATAGCGGCACTGCGTGTGCCATAACTTGGGCAAGGGGCGTGCTTAACCGCATTTCTTCCGAGAATGACAAGTACAATTGTACCCAAAAGAACAACATGGGCATGGCCGGCATGGCACCAAGCTGTAGCCGCCGCACCTGCCAGCATCGCTGCTGCATCAGCCATGCCTACCTAATCACACTCAGACACGTACACTTACCACTCCCACCACTTCATTCCAAGCTGCCAAAACTGCAGCAGCACACACATTGAAGGCACCTTTGTGTCATTGGTGCGCACTTGCGCCCAAATTGCGTGGCCACATAAACGCTGTTACTTGCTAAAGAAAGGATTTATGTGTGCACCTGCTGCTGCCCGCCTATAGACGCTCATGGGCCCCGGCTGCACCGTGGGCGACAAAGTCACCTGCAAGACATCAGTCATCGGCCGCGGCTGCACCATCGGTGCCCGCTGCAAGATGAACAACTGCATCGTAATGGAGGGCGCACGCATCGGCGACGGCTGCACCATACAGAACAGTGTCATCTGTGCCAATGCGAGCGTGGGCGAAGGCTGCAACCTGAATGACTGCCAAATTGGCACGCTGCACGAGGTGGCGGCGGGGACTAAGGCGAAGGGCGAGGCCTTCACACGCAGCATCTAGTGCGGGGTCACACCCGCGCGGTGCATGTATATCAATAGCCAGGTGCATCACGACAGTATGTTTTTATGCACGCGGCGCTGTCGCCTCCTGTTTTTGTGCTGCTGAGCACTGCTGCTGTCTGGCGGAGTGTCATGACAGTCACCTGGAGAGAGTCGCTTGGGCACTTGCTGACTTGCATGGAACGTATCATCTGAAGTATTTTCAGAGCGCAGGAGTGCATGTTTGCCACATAAGGTTGCGTTCCCATGCTTGGGGCGCTCGCTTGCTTGCATCATCAGGGGATGACTTCCTGCTTGTATTGCTTCCATCATATATGTGTGCATGTTTTCCACGTGCACTGCCACCAGGAACGCAAGTGCGAACCACGTGCCTTGTTACCCTGACATTAGCCTTTGTGGGCGCAATACAACAATGCACAGCTGTTTGCAGTGCGCACGCAAGCATTTGCCACGCTTCTACCGCAGTGGCAAACCAGAGACAGCAGCGAGTGGCAGCAGACACGCTCCGTGCTGAACAGAGGGGCGCCTGGTGTGCAACAGAATAAATTGGTGGCGCAAACGCACGGACAGGGGTTTCGCGGGGGCGCACTGATGCTCTGCCAACATAGCGGCTCGAATCAGCGCGCGCAAATGCAGGTGACAGGCACGGGAAAAGGAGATTCAGAAGATGTGGACATGCAGCTCTGTGCAACCGCACACAACAACGGCGACGCCTGCACAGCAGCCGTTTGCAGTGCTCAGCAGCGGCAGGCGCGGGAGGGGAGGGGTGCAGCTGCACGCCCGGCTGCTGCTGCTGCTGCGGGCGGTGCTATGGCGCGTAAGCGGCTTGTAGGCGCACACAGCCAGGAGCCGCATGGTGCAGTCACCGGTGCTGGTGGCGGCAGCGCTGGTGGCTGGCGCGGAATGGCCTGCCTGCAGAGCAGCGGCTGCTGAGCACTGCTGCTGCTGGTGATGACTGCTGCGCTGAGCAAGCCGCCGCTGCTGACGCTCCACTGCACAGCAGCGGCGCCAGGCGTTTGCGCTGCTGCTGGCGCTGCGTGGGGTGTGTGTGCGCAATGTCGACACTGGGTGTGCCACACGTGGTGCCGACACACCACAGTTGCTGTGAGCCCGGTCACTTCACGGCTTGGTGGCGCCATTGCTGAGCTTGGCCTTCAGATACTCCACCTGTGACAGACAACGCATGTGATTCCATTTGGCGGTTAGGGAAATGGTTTATCGGCTGCAAGGAATGCAGGCACTATGCCGTCATGCGGCACAGTCGTAAAGACAGGCAATGTGTGGCGCATAACACGTCACCATGCGGCATGCGGTCATGTGCACTTGTGCAGCTTCCCATGCCCGGCATGCACACATGCATGTCACCATATGCAGCAACCCGACAGCCTTGCGCTATTGACAGCAGGCTGCCAGTGGCAGCTTGGCAAACCAGCTATGGCGAGCAAAACACAGCATGCGGCGCCAAGTGGTGTGGTGTACTCACAAAATCGTCAAGCAGCAGGGGCCATGCGCCTTCGGTGTCGAATTTGTCCAAGTCCTGCAAGCATGGGGGGGGGAGTAGTGACGTGCGGCATGTGTGTGAGTGATTGCCAGGCGTGTTGTGGAGCCTCAACTGCGGTGCTGTGTAAGCCGCAGACACTGCAGGTAGTGGCGGCCATGCAGTGTCAAGAAAGAGTCACGGTGCATTTACGCCCACAAGCGAAACACCTTGTACTAAAGTACGTTTTGTTAGCGTGCACACAAGGCGACAGCCGCCACATCACACCATACTGTGTCCTTCCGATATACTACGGTTTGTGGTTTGTAGTTTGCTACTGCTGGAAGCAACCATCATTACTACTGATGTTGGGCTCTTGCACGCCATAAGTGCAAATAAATACAACTACTGATGCTATTACCATGTGATGACATGAAATGTCGAACACACATCATGCCCGTGGACACAGAAAGCTCTTTTCGAAAGTCAGCTCCAACACCCACAAGTGATTAACTTCAAAACCATACTCAGCACAACCCACACGTGACCAAGTTGAAAAAAGCCACATTTGATTAAGAAAAGGTATGACTGAGCGTCAATACACGCATAACCACCATTAATGGCTACCACAGCAGAATCCAGCCAGTGCCAGGTGAGATATAAACTCTGTACAAAGAATCCTGGTCCTGCACCTCCGTGACCAAAAACAAAAAAAAAACTGGTCCAAATGAATGATGGAAGCCCATTCAGCTTTGACAATTGAGTTGAGTGCTACGGACGAAGTACAGCATTGCTCAGAGTGGCCTGGCACATTGAATGAAGGGACCTAGTGACTATGCGCCCCTTGTTTCAATGACACAGGCTGTTCCATGCGCGCAGGTTGGCTGGCAGCGCACGTGACAACCCTCCTCCTCGTGCCCCAGTCTACAATGAACTTTGCTATATGCACTGAGGGACGTTGCAGGCAGCTTAATACGAATGGCCATTTCACATAAAAATGCGCACCTCCTGAACTTCAACTTGCAGTGTGGTGACACCCGTGCACGACATGCATGTTAACCAGTCACAAAACTTGGCAGCTACCAGTGTTCTAGTGGTACGATTATCAGTGTCAGCTGGTTGTAGATGCATGTTAACAGTACAACACATGAGGTGGCCATACAACACCTATGCTAAATTCATGACAATGAGCAAAGCAAGTGTTGGTTCAAGTAAATGGTTCAAGTACATGAAACTACAACTGTTTGGGTGGTGTACTGCAGACAAAGTGTGGCATTGCTCACTAGCCTTACACAGTGCATGAGGGACCTACTGCTAGTAGTGTCTAAGCAAGTTTTTTTCCATACAGTAGCTGACTCACCGCCCCCACTGTCCGCGAGAACTCCAGGAAGCTGCTCCGCCACGCCGTGCAGCCGTCCGCCGAGCCACCGACCAAGCGCCGTCACGCCAGGCAGCAGCCGCAGCAGCGTTGTTGCCATGCAGTCAGCAGTCAGCAGCAGTGATGCAACAGTTTGATGCACCGGACGCTGGTGTAATGCTGTCCAGCTGCAGTGCCTAAAGTACTTGAAACTTGAATCACTAGCAAGCACGAACACGAAATGTACTGTGCACACCATTCGGGCCGCGGCACAAGTGCGCACCACTCTTAGACCGCCACAGCAACGCGGCAACCTCGCCACAATCCACAGCACAGCACCCCTGATGATCGCACACAGAATTTGTGCGCACCTGTTCCACTGGTCCTGGGTGACAATGGTGACGGCGCTGTTGGACTCCAGAAATGACACAAAGTGGCCGGTCACGGTGCCGCGGGCGCTGCAGCCGCAAGAGCAGTGCAGGGCGCAGAGGCAGAGCAGCATGGGCTCAGCAAGCGCATAGTGTTTGAGTGTGCCTCCGCGCAGCAGCCTTGCCAGCACCAGCGGCAGTGCACACCTTGTCACAGCCATTCTTGTGTACCACCACCAACTGTTGAAAGCGCTACAGTCTGTCCAAAGCATGGTGTTGTATGCTTCAGGCACACCATATCATATACTTCGTAGAAGAGAGTGAAGTATGGTTGTTATGTAGACAAGTGCTTTTTCTACAGTACTTCGTCTACTTTAAGTACTTTGTATAAACACGTGGGCCGCATGCATGCCCATGTTCCGATGAGCACCCGTCTTGCTCAGCGCCAGTGCTCGAACACAATGTAGCCAAACCCACAGGCTCACCGGCTTGCAACATACTTCAGAATTTTTTTTTCAATCGGAATCACCTGTCTGGCAGCATGAGTGGCAGCAGTGCGCACACAATGTCCTTCTCCACCGTCTTCTTGGTGCCCTCCCGCGAGAATGTGAACACAAATCTGCGGTGGCAAGGGGGCCAGGCAGTGGGGGGGAGGGCGTGGTGTGTGTGCGGGGGTGGAGCCAGGGGGGCATCATTGTGCACGCAGCAGTTGCTTGTGACAAGCAGACCTGGTGTGTCCATCATGCAGTGTGATGGTACGGCGCTAAAAACGCCTGTTGGCACACGCCGGGTAGAACAATAGCTGGTTGCTCGCTGGCGTGAGACTCAGTTGCGTGTGGGGCAAGCAGCAGGACAAGCTGTGACGTATTTGAGAATATAAACTTGATTTCCTAAAAGCCATATCATGTCCCACATACCAAAAATGCAACAGGATTTTGTGGTGCAGTGGGTATATACTTCATACCATCTACACTGAAGCATACTTCACTATATACCTTCAGAGGTACGTGCAATTGGAACATGACCTGCGGACCTGAATAAGTACCAGCAAAAAATGGCACTTGACAGCAGAGGCTACACACCTTTATTATACAACAACGGAGTTGGGACACGCACACTTTACATGGACATTATCCAGTGACAGGCGCACAAGCTTGCTCGCAACCACATGCGGCGAAAACAGAAAACCTAGCACAAAACGGCGCTGAGTGCGCCAATGAGTGCCGGGATGAGTTATCCCAAGTCGCACGCATAGACTCTGCCAGCCACCCGACGGCACCTTGCACATGCTGGTTTGCGCTGTCCTGTGCTACCTTTGCCAGCCATCTCTGCCTAGGCTGCCAGTCTCCATGAATGCTGAATCTCTTGCCGGCAGCTCTTTGCTACAACCTGCTCATGCTTCTGAAGACGAATAAAGACGCAGCCTATCACAGACAAATGGTAGGTGACATGGATTGTCACTCGTGCGCACCAACACGTGCCGTGCTATGATGCCAGGCCCCGCCAAACAACCTATGAACGCCAAGTTTGCATGGTTATCCCTGGTGTGAGGACAGCTCCCCCCCCCCCAAAAAAAATGAAGAGAAGTTGGCCAGAAGAAAAAGGGGCAGCTGCGCCATAGCAGCGTCACAGTAGCGGTCATATGGGAACTCATCTGGAGTCGCTCAACGCTAGCTCGCCCTGTATGGTGCAAGTGCAGTACGATTCCTGCCATGCCAGGGTGTTTGTAACCAGAATTATCGCACAAGTCGCAACTGCTGAGAGCGCACCTGTAAAACTTCCTGAACTCGGTCTGGTCCATGAAGCCAGGGTCCAGCGAGGGCAGCATTCGCTTCAGCCGCTCCACAGAGTCCACGCCCTCCTTCACCATGCCCGCCACAAACTCCTGGCAGCGCACACACACGCAGCAGGCCCACACCAACCCACACGTTAGCTGCAGCGCCTCAACAGCATGCAAATTCAACCACATCACAAGCAGTCAACACGCCATCCATCACAGGGGTTGCGGCGAGCCTCGGGGGCTGTGTACGCAGTGTTGCATGGGTCGGCTTATAGGTGACAGCGGTGAAGGTGCGCACAAAGCAGGCGGCGCACCTCCTGGGAGATCTGTCCTGGCTTCTGCGGGTTGAGCTTGTGGCACAGGACCAAGATGCTGACGTCGCTCGACGGGTCGATGCCCATGTCCTGCGGCGGCAGCACAGTTTTGCACACACAAAGACCACCGGCAGCAGCAGCATGAGTAGCAGAAACAGGCATCCCCAGTGCAGCAGACAACACGCCAGCTGTTGCCCATGGTGTAAGCGTGGCACCGGAACTTTGAAGTTGGCAACCGGTACCGACCACAAGGGACGGGTCATTGGTGTGGCAAATGGGCACGTGTGGAGGCAAGCGGCCGTGTGCGTACCTGTCCCAGCTTGCCAATCCCTTCCTCGTCGATGATGGACGGGTTCTGCGCACGGTGAGCAGCAGGCAGGAGCGGCAGGCAGGGGGGGCGCCGCGGGACGTCAATACACTGATGCAGACGTTGTTCTCGTCCGCAACAAACCAAGGGTGCCTGCAAAGACTTGTGCTGTGTAAAGTAAGGGTGCAGGATGGCGTGAGCGCACATGAGGCAGCACCCGCCTGATGGACGATGCTGCCCGCACACAGCAACTTCAACTGGTGTCAGACATCCAAAAGGGGGGAGCACCGGGCGTGCACGCCACGTAAAACACACTAGCACCAGCACTAGCCTGACACGATGAACAATGTTTCCAAGCGCGTACGGCGGTCCGCCACCCTCCATGCCCGCAAGTACAGAAAGCATGCAGGCCAGCCCCCGGCACCGACGGCACCGAAATCGCAAAGCCGGCCACTGCCGAGGGGCCGCAGCACTCACGTCCGAGTCCGCATATCGCTTGAAGAGGTCCAACACCTTGTCCTGCAAACGCTGCCTGCTGTCGGCCGGCGGTGCCGCCCGCTGCATGCCCTGCTGTTGGGCCGCGGGCGTGCCGTTAGCCGCTCCCATGTACCCTGACCGAATTGGCATGGGAGGTGCCCTGACAGGTGCGGGACAGCGGCGGGTGTGGAACGAGGGGGGAGGCGGGCAGTAGAAGTGAGGATGTTGTTCGCAGGCACCGGAGTGACCGCTGGCCGGCAGGAGTGATGTGAAGCACGACGGCATGCCGCTGACATCGGGGGGGGCGGTTGTGTGTGTGCCCACCTGACGGGCACGGATGTGGGGTTGGGGCGGAGCTTCTTGGCGGGGGGCTGCCCTGCGTTGCCGGCCGGTTGCGAAGAATTGGCTGCCGCGAGCCTGGCCAGCAGCTGCTTCTTGTTCCCTGACACCGCCAGCCCCTGGGACCTGCAGGCCTCCTTCAACTGGGCCTGCCGGCGACAGCGGCAGCCGCAGAGGAAAGGGGTAAGTGTGATTGCAAACCGGCAGGTGGGCATTGAGGGGCTGAGGCAGGGGAAGCGGTGGGTGGCGGGGGCGGCGAGGGAACTCACCGCGGTGAAGCTCATGTCGTACTTCATGGCGCCTGGGTGTGTGTGTGGCCCCTCGAGGAGAGGTGGGGGATTGGGGTGGGCAGTGGTATGTCAACGCTCCTGGCAAAAGCAGCGCGCAGACCAACACCTTGCCTTGCTGCTGTGGCGGCCCTAGTGGTGTGGCCTCGAACGCGGTGGGGGAGCCTGTGCGAGGGCACGACCGCAAACACGCTGGGCTCGGGGAGGCAGTGGGTGCGTTGTCCGCGGCAGTGTGGGCTTGGGTGTTGGTGTTTGACCATGTCAGCGAACGAGAGTTCGAGTTTCGAATTTGACTGCGCATGCCTGCTCACGTTTGGAGTTGAAGTACTAGTCACGCATAGTTGAAGTTTGCGAGACACCTGAGGAGAACATGCAACAGGTTCTCCAGCTTGCCGGCCGAGAGAGAGAGAGAGAGAGAGACAGAAGCGACACCCCTACCGCATACGTAGGTAGATGGCAGCGTCAATTTAGCGACATCGGCGATAGCAGCACCTTCAGCTGCCTTCGCTGTGTGGGCACCTCGATTGATTCGTCAGGTGCACAGACGAAGGCAAACGGCACCGGAGCAGCAACAGCAGCAGCCTTCTCTGCTATGCAATAGAAACCAGGCCATTCCTGGGGCCCTGAGCCGCCATGAATCTGGAGTTAATAGGTGCGTCCACAATACAAGTAACAGGAGCAGCAGCACGACAAACCTAACTGCGAAACACAGCCACAAAACAGCGTGCCACCAACCACGGCCGCAGCCGAGGTTGTAGCGCTGGTGCTCAACCGGCAACTGCTTGAAAATTACAACATGCGTATCTTCTACTGTGCAAAGTCGCGCTGGGTGTCACTGCACAATCCAGGCTGCGTGACGCCACGCTCCCTGGTGTGTCCTGTCACCTGCACACAATCGCCTGTGTGTGAGTGCACATGGTGCCGCTGCTGCTCACTCCCGGCACCACTGCTACCCCGCTGTTTCACTCTCACAGACCCGTTCACAAAAACCGTGCCAGACAGGCTGGACTCCCGGCTAGAGCGGCAGGGGCTGGAGGAGGATGCATACTGCTGCGCTTTCAACAGGCGCGGCACTTATCTGGCCGCAGGCTACGACACAGGTGCGCAAACTCACTTCTTTTGAGTGCGTTCACAGCTGTGAACTTCACAGCTGTGACACTCAATGGCACTGACGTGCGATCAGGCCTATGGACGAAGGTGCGAGGCGGGCTGTGTGGGCGCGTACATGGTGTGTGGCCGTACTGTTTGCACTGTAGAGCCCGTGTGCTAGCGTGGAGTGATGCACAGGGGGTTGCGCTGCCTGCCAAGCATGTACAAAGTATGGCTGAACTGCAGGTGGTATGCGCAGGCTTTTTTGAAAAACTGAACTGGTGCATTGCATTTTGTTACAGGATGGCGGTAGGCCTGACCTGAGTGGCAGCCACTGTGACATCGCGGGCACTGACGCTGGCTTGCAAGCCGCGCAAGTTGTTCCAGCCAACCGCACCTGCCTAAGGCGACTAGCCATGTGGTTTCGATTCCTGGACAGTGACATGCTCCTGACCATCTGATGCTTGCATGCACCTAGTCAAGCCACTTCAAACGGCAACACCACACATGTCTGTCACAAAATCAAAGCTAAAGACTTTCTCACGGCTAGCACATGCTCTCGGCACAGGTCTCTCTCTCTCACACGCTTCCGCACATCGCTGCACCCCCCCCCCCCCCCCCCCCCCCGCCCCCCCCCCCCCCCCTGCACCCCCCCCCGCTGCCGTGTCCCAAGGCGACGTGGTGGTATGGGACTTTCTGACCCGCGGAGTCAGCCGCGTGATAGCGGCGCACACGGCAACAGTCAGTGCAGTAGGCTGGACACGCCGCTCCCGTGGCCTCATGACCGCCTCCTGCGACGGCCACCTCTCCATGTGGGACCTCACGCCAGAGTGAGTGGTGAGGCCGGCGCAACGTGCTGCTGAGCACAGCTGTGTGTGTGCTGGGTGGTGAATACGGGGGGTATGCCAGGGTATGCCGGGCGGTGTGTGGAGTGTGATGCGCTGTGCTGCCGCCGTGCAGTCGGCAAGCCGCCGGTGCTGCTTGTGCTCAGCAGCAGCAGCGTCTGTTGTGGTCGTGTGGCTTGTCCGCCACGCGCGCATGGTGCGCACATGCTGCTGAGCGCTGCTGCTGCTGAGCACCGCTGCCCCTGCCGTTGCTGCCACCGCTGCTGCTGCTGCTGCTGCCACCGTCGCTGCTGCGCGTGCAGGGAACCCGTGGCGAGCATGGTGGCGTGCCTGGGAGAGCCAGTGCTTCAGGCGCACCTGCACCCCTTTGAGCACCTGGCCGTCGCCGTGCTGCAGGGCGGTGGCTGCTGGCTTATTGACACCAAAACCGTGAGTAGACATCATGCCAGCTGTGCCCGCACGCTACTGGTAACGCCCGGCTGTGCCACCCGCCGCACGCCTCCACTGTCACTGCAAGCAGTCTGCCAGTATGCGCAGGCAGTGCTGCCAACACATCAGTGCACCAAAGACACAGCGGCACACCACCTGACACGCACTTCGAGCGCTGCTCCCGCGCTGCCCGTAACCTGCTGTTTGTGGTGGGAGCACCACACCTTACACCCCCCCCCCCACACACACACCCTGATCCCCCCCTGCAGGGTGCCAAGCGGCCTGCACTAACGGCGGCACAGCGTGATAAACACACCTCTGGCGGCGGGCGCCGGGACACAAGTGGGCGTGCGCCGAAGGTCTTTGCAGCCTCTTTTGACCCTGCGGGCGAGCACCTGTACCTGGGGACGGGGGGGGGGCGAGTCGTGGTGCTGCCCAGCGCGGGCGGCGCCGTGGAGTGGTCGTACGCCGTGGAGGGGTGCGGGCAGGTGAGCGTTAACTTCAGTTTCTGTTGAAGTAGACAGCTGCTGCACAGCGCTTGTGTGGTGGTGCTGCTGTACACGGGCGGCGCTGGGGAGTGCTCGTACGCCGTGGAGGGGTGCGGGCAGGTGGTCGCTAACTTCAAGTGCTTGTTGAAGTGAACAGCTGTGCGGCGCGCGCGGGTAACAGCAACTCCGCAGCCGCATGCGCACCACCATCACATCAGCGCATGCGCACCACCAGCACATCAGCGCATGCACACCCGGGTACCCGGGGGGTACGCTTTTGCACCCCATGGAATAAGGAAACTCAACTAGGAGCGATAAAGTCTAGGTCTCCCCGCCACTACGGGCCATTACCCTGGGGTGAACCCTTGCAGGGGGGTGAACAAAGCAAAGGTGGCGCCTGCCATGGCAGCAACTCTCGCATCTCCCGAAGTGCAGACTCCATGCGTCATGTGTAGTGAGTGGATGGCGTAAGCAGCGCGTGTGACATGTGAACAAGGCTGCTTGAGGGCGTGTGCGCTGCAAATGAACACTTGTTCACACTGAAAATGAACATGTGCCAACGCTGTTAATGAACACGTGCGCAGGTGCACCAGGTGGCCTTCAGCAGGGGGCGTACCAACCCCTACATGGTGGTGGGGGGGCGCGACCGATCAGTGAGGCTCATGCGGCGGGCCGCGCGTTCCGGACGGGCCGAGCGAGAGCTGCGCGAAGTTGTTAACCAGACCAGGTGGGGCCCCCACACGATTCCCTGTGCGACTGGTTCTGGCGATGATGGGTAGTCCTAGTATTTATTGGAGATAATACTTAAATACTGACCGGCGCGTGTAGGTGTGGGGGCTGTCTGGTGCTTTTCACCTGGTGGACAAATTACCCCACAGCCTTCGGCCCGGCATTCTGCCCCAGCCACGGCAGTATCTGGGCTTGGCAGCCTTTTAGGTTTCTTTCACTTAGTGGTCCTGTAGTTGTGTACAGTTATTTGCACTTGTGGGCGTGCAAGGGCCCATGCCACAAGTCTACCCAATAGTTTTTTTGTTTTGTTTCGCACTTCGCAGGGCGTGCAAGGAGATGTTGGAGTCGCATGTGGTCGCATGTGGAGGGTAGATAAAATATGTTACCAGGCCACCATTGGTGGCGCGCCACGGTATGCAAGCCACAAGCGTGCGCAGCGCCACTTCAACAGCGCCTGCCGCACGCAGTGCTCCAATGGCCGCCACTGCTGTAGTTTTTCATCAATCATGGAGACAGGTCGAGAGGCGACCGGGGCGTCCGAGTGGCAGGCCGGCCCGCCATAGGATATACCGCTGTCTGGAGTCCCTACCTCATGGTCTCAATGTGCATTTTTGTGGGCGTTGTGTGGGTGTTTTTTCGTTACAGGTGGGACCTGGTGGCCTTCAGCAGCGATGCCGAGCACATTGTGGGGGGCGCAACGCCCTCCAACGGGCAGTACCAGCTGTGCATATGGAACAGCACGAGCGGGATGCTGCAGCAGCAGGTCAGTCACTCGCCTCTTAAAGCGTGCTGCAATCGGCGCCGCTGTTGTATACTAGCAGCAGCTGCTGGTCACTGGCCAGTGGTGCACACCGTAAGACTGTTTCTCTGACTGCCAGGCAAAAGTGCCCTATGAAGCTGCCCTCCCCGTCCCTTACGCAGTAGGGGTACCGTTTTACTGCAAGGTACAACAGTAGTACAACGGTGTAGGCAATGGACTTGGCAGTTTGGTGCCCTCAAGTGCGCACCGCGTGCACAGGGCTTCTGGCTCCCCAAGCGGAGTTCAACACTACAGTACTACCACAAATGTGCATGCGCACAGCGGCAGCCATGCTGTGTTATGCCATGTTGTCCATGCCAACCCACATTAACCTGCCTGGACATGGCACACACACACACACACCATTCCGACATCAAGGCTAACCGCGCCACCAAACCCACTAACAGCCAACCAATCTTACCCCCTCTGCTGCCCCCCTGCCTGCTGACTGCACCTGTGCCGACGCCTGCCATGTACCAGTTACGGGGACAAACGGTGGCCGCCGCAGCGTATGGCGTGGCCTGGCACCCGGTGCTGCCGTTCATTGCGGTTGCTGCTGAGCACGGCGGCGTGGAGGTGTGGGGCTGCGACCAGGGGGCCAGCTGGACTGCGTTTGCCGCAGACTTTGTGGAGCTGGAGGTGAGTGACATTTGGCGCCGAATCCCAAAACTTTATCAGTTTTTGTTTTGATCAAATTTGCGGGGATGTACTTTTATTGAACTCCAGTTGGGATGCGTATGCCCTGTGCACATGGGGTGCGGCTGAAGAAGGTCAAACGCACACTACTCTTATTGTAGCGGCCTGCGTGTTAGCACTGAGGTGTACAATGTACGGCCTACCGAAAGCGCCCAGCCAATGCCATGTACTGTACAGCAATTACGCAATGCCATGCTGTGAACCTGCTCAGCAGTAGGCGTCCTCCTGCGTTTGTCTGCTCAGCAGCAGTTGCGCACCCACCCCTGGGGTCTAGCCCGCCACCCCCTCCCCGTCCTCCCCTGCTGCCACCCAGGCCAACATTGAGTATGAAGAGCGCGAGGACGAATTTGACAAGGTCGCCACCGCTGCGGCCACCACCACGCCTAAAAGTGGCGCGCGCCCCACGCCCGGCGCCGCCGCCGCAGCCGCTGCCATCACCAGCGGCGGGCGCCCCCGCCGCAGCGGCAGCGACCCTTCAACACCTGTCTCTCCCTCTGAGATTATGGATGTGCTGACGGTGTCGAAAGTGCCTGCCTTCGCCAGCGACTCTGAGGACGAGTCAGCTGTGTTCTCGCTGAGCGCGAGGCCGGGGGATGGGGGGCGCGCGGGGGCGGGGGGGCGCCCCGCGTATGAGTGCTGCGGGGGGGCAGAGGGGGAGGGGGAAGGGGAGGGGGGTGCCGGTGGCAGCGCTGCCGGGTAGTGAATGCGAACCTATACTATACTATATGTGTGCCTGCGCAGGGAGGAGGGCAGTGGGCTCAAGTGTGTGTGTGTGTTTGTGGTGCTTGGGTGCGTTGCTGTGCGTGTGTGACCTTGGACGTCGTGTGGTGCTGCGGTGGCTGCTGCAGGGTTGCGGCAGTGCTGCCATTGAGCCGGCTGCTGCGGCACACAGTGCTGTGGAAGCAGTACTACGCGCCTTTGTGGCCAAACAAGCACACAGCAGCATGATAGCAGCACCAGCAACAACAGCAGCAGCAGCAGCCTGGCCATAACTCTGCGCGGGAACTGTTTGCACGTCCATTGTATGGTATATCCATATATGTCCATGTCCCCACGAGACTCTGTCCGTGTACACGCACCCTCAGGCTGCTATGAACCGGCCACAGCCATTTCTCACTGTGTGCCAAGGCAACTGTACAAAGGCTCTCTTGGAGAACTTATGTCCCCACAATCCGAGGCTATGCATGTGGTATGCGCTTGAGTGTCATGCGGGCGAAAATGCACGGAGCAGTTTGATGTTGCGTTGGTGCTGCAACGCACCCCGGCATTCACACAGCCCATGCACCAATATAGCTGTGTCGGGCGCTGCGAACGTGCGCCTTGGCTTCCCAGCTGCAGTCACCCACACACACATGTCCCCCCCCCCCCGCGCCGCCTCCACCCCTCGCAACCGAAAGCGCACATGGTTCAATGTCTGCCGCAAGTGCAAGTTGCTGCATGCCACGACCGCATGGCTCAAGGGTCACGACGGCGCTTGCAAGCCTGCCCCCCCCTGCCCTCCTTTGCGGCGCCACGCCTCTCCTTGTCAGCGTCCGCCCTCTCCAGGCGCCTCTGCACCTCCCCCAGCGTGAACCCCGTCGTTATCTGCCGCAGCACCAGGCTTATGCGCGGGCCAAACACACCGCCACGGCGCGACTGCCGCAGCGTCGTCTCAGCCGCAATGGGCGCGACGGCGTGAAACATCGTGGCATTCGTGCGCGGCCCCAGCAGAAACAGGTCGCCGGCGCTGAGCACCTGGATGTGCTGGGGCGGCCGCGTGGCGTCGCGCCCGTCCGTGAGGTGCAGCTCGCGCGCGTCGCCGAGGGAGAGGGAGACTATGGGCGTGCCCGCCGCAATGTCCGTCATTTTGTCCTGGTGGGCGCCTATCTCGTCGGTGTCGTGCTCGTAGAGGGTGCCAATGACGTGGTTGAAGTTAAAGTTGAGGTCGCGCTCCACCATGCGCAGGACGGTCGCCAGGTAGGGCAGGGTCTCCCAGGACTTGTAGTGGCGCATGGACCTGGGGAGGGGGGGGGGGGGAGGCAGAGGGGAGGGGGTGATGCAGCGCAACAGCCCCAGGCTACGCTCCTACCCCGGGTGGCGTACTGGCTTGTGCACGCAACGCTGCACGGGACACAGCTATAGAAGCATGCGGCACTGCTGGCAGCCATGGTATTGAATGACCACGCCACTGTGCGGCCAAACTCGTTGCAGGCCAGCGTTTTAACAAAGTTCCAGTCGCGAACGGCACCTACTTGTACTGGAAGCCGGGGTAGCTGTACTTGTACAACATGGCCGGTTGCCCGTCGCAGACGGGGGGTCCCTTATTCAGGAAGAACTTCTGTCGCTTGAGCGTGTTGCCCCTGTAGCGCATCTCGCTCGCCTGACGGTCCACCCAGGGTGCGTCCTTGAGCTCGCCCATCAGCCGCACCACATCGATCCCCCTGGCCTGAAAATACCCATCCATAAACTGAGAGTCAGGAGTGTTGGGCACAGCTTCCAGCTTCAGATCGAAAGGCATCGCCGTTCCACCGTGGTGCGTCGCTGAGTGTGTGGAGGGCGCCGGCGCCGGTGTGGCTGTACCGGTGCTGCAGCTGCTGCTGGCGCTGCTGCTTCTGCTGGTGGGGCTGCTGTTTCTGCTGTTGCTGCTGCTGGTGCCGCTCTTGTTGCTGGTGCTGCTGCGGCTGCTGCTGGTGGTGGTGTCAGCGCCGCCGTCGCTGCTGCTGCTGCTGCCGCTGGTGGGGCTTTGCTGCACGGCATGTTGCTCCTGCGCAGCCAGCAGCGTTCGCCGGGTGGTGCAATCGCCCCCTCCGCCCGCCGCCGCCGCCGGCTGCTGGCTGCCCGGCGCAGGCAGGGAGGACAGCAGTGGAGCCAGCATCGGACAAGCCGCACAGCGAAGCACGGCGCTTCCCGCTGGTGTGACTGGGTGTGCCTGCGGGTGCATGGAGCCATGGCAGCGAACACACAACGACAACTTCAACTCCTGCAGTGCGAACGATTGAGCCGAAAAAGACCCGAATTCGAAGTGCGAATCTGCGGCGCAGTGCCACACTGCGGCGGCCGAAACCCCAAACAGTACAGCTGTGGGCACTACGACGCTGGATTGGGAGGGCCCCTCCCCCGCATGCTCCTGCCCCAGTCCTGTGCGCGTGTGCAGCAGCGGACCTGTCACAGAGAGCTCACTTACACAGATCCCAGTTGAAGCGTTTTAATGTAACTGCCACACTTCGTGCGTCCGTGTTCCACCTCTTTGTGAGAGCAGAGCAGAGCGTTGGGGCCACGGCAAGCATTGCAATACGCTGATCTTGTCGCTGCGACTTGGTGAGCGCAGGGCTCGTTTGCTACTCGGCCGTCACTCCCACCCCAACGCGTCGAGGGCGGCGTTGTGCTATCGTTTTGGCGCGTGCACTGGTGGCCACCAACCGGCAGGTGCAGCAGCACAGCAGCGCAGCAGCAGCACAAGTAGCAGCAGGACGAGCGCTGCTGCTGTGCTGCTGCTGTCGGCATGAAATCCACCTTGCTTGGAGCGTCCGTGTCCGCGGCATGGCTCACATGTTGCTCCACGATGGTGTCTGGCCTTGCGGCCAGCTTACCTCCAGACAGCACCATACTGGGCAGCAGCTACGCGCTCGCAATACCGTCTCAGCTGTTTCCGTACATGGAGGTAAGCCAGCCACACAGTTTGCCGCCTCGCACGGCATCCATGCGTTTACATGCGCCGTTCGCTGCTGTCGGATTCCGGTCGGCAAGCCAGCCACGGTGTACACCACCACGCCCGCGAGTTCTGGCTGTGATTGGTGTTGCAGGCTGTGGTCTTTCTGTCGCCTGTGTTGTCTTTGGGTGATGGTGGTGGTGTTGCCATGTGTGTCTCACAGTTGATTGTGCGCATCGATTTTGTGTGTTTGCACCTGCAGATCGCAGACATGGACGGAGATGGCAGGTGGGCTTTATTGAAGCATACTACCTCCATTGCAATCCATTAGGTGTCAAGTTTTTAAAGCGCGTGTCTGACAGTAAAGACGGCCGTTTTATGCCATAATGCTTGTTTTAAACTTGTAGAACGTGAACGAATCAGGGGGGTGGTATACTTTGTTTGCCTCACAGTGTTTCAATGGTGGTGCCGTAGGCAGGGTGGCGAGGGGCAGTCACAGCGACCGTGTTTCTGCACCGCCCAGCCCCAGCAGAAAGCTCACACGTCGCACAGCGGCGCCACACA
>JAULBY010030341.1:0-15849 GCA_032358315.1 Ophiocytium majus
GTCTGATTTCCTGGTCACACGCACCGTGTGCAAAGGGCTTTCCGCGCCCTAAGCGGAGTTTAATAAGAGTACATACTGTGTACTGCGAAGTACCATATACAAAAGTATATACTTCGAGTATTACATATATTGGTTTACCGAAGTACTACAGTGGTATATGGCATGGCATGGCATGGCGGTGTGCCCTCAACGACTCACGTCAAGCACGGTGAGTGTGACCGTGAAGGCAGGCTCGTCGCGCTTCTGGAACACTATGACCAGCACCGTCACCACCACTGCGCCGCAGAGGCAGGACAGGCAGTGTGGCACCAAGCACGGGCAGCAGAAGGCAGCGTAGGCAGTGCGTGAGTGCATGGAGCTACTACAGTATATGGTCGCCCGCTTGTGGCACATCTTGTAGTTGACTGCGCACCCAGTGCGCACGGCTGCGAGTTTGCCTATACGGGGCCGTGCATGCCCATTGCCTCAGTACTTCAAAGTATATGTCATGGGGGTGTTGCAGTGGCATGCGGGCGTGGTGGCAGCACTTCTTGCTCTTGGTTGCACAGAGTTGCGGGTTGTGCGTTCGGGTGTGTGCTGCCACTGCTTCATGCGCTCTGGCGTGCATGGCCTGGATTCTTGCATGCCCACACATGCAAAACAATAAATCTACCATCTCAAAAGTTTTACGAGCGCCCGCAGTTGTTGGGTTCGCGCAGGCATCACTGCCGCCGGTGGTGAGGCATGACAGGAAAGCTGCTTGTGTTGTCATTGTGTACCCGTGTAAGATGCGCGCTGCGCTGGAGAGTAGGGGTTGGCAAGATGCAGACCAGGTGCCAGCACAATGGCTACACCTGGCTAGTAGTTCAAAATACTGTAGCACTTCGGCAAAAAGGCAGGCGTCCCGCATTGTGGCATACTTCAGCTTGAAATACTGGTGCTGTACAGCAACATGCAGGACTCCCACAGGAGTGCACAGTGCTGAGCACTCTGTTGTTGTCGGCTAGCACCAGGGAACGGGCAGCATGTTCTACCATGCTTGTGCCAGTCGCGCACGCCATTCGCACAGGGCTTTCTGTGCCCCAAGCGCGGTTTAACGAAATAACGGTACTTGCAGCGTGTCGAACTGTGGCGGCCTGCAAACAGCTGCCACCACTCCACGGCTCCATCACATGGCCCCACAGGTGCTTGTACTAGTGCGCATGAGGAGTTTGGGTGCTGTAGGACTGGAAGCACTGTGTGGGTTGCAGTGCATCGACTTCTTGGCAGCATGTTTTACATGGCAGTCACACTAGATTCAGTCATACTGCCGGTCAAACCTCCGCAACACGATGGAATGCCGTCCCTGGCAGTGCAAGTGGTGGCCAAATGCTGTCACTTGCAGCGCAAATGGCGCCCTGTACTGAGCTCAGGAGTAGCAAGCCCATGCGTGGACACCACAGGCACCTCCTCAACACGGGCAAGGGCACCTCCAAGCAGCCGCACACCATGCATGGCAAGCAGCCCCACATTGCTGCACAGCCAGCGTTCTTGCGGTGAACACTGCACGAAAATTGCCACGTCCCACTTTTACCAAACAGCGTGTGGGACGCGGAAAGCCCGGCGCGCATGGTGCGCGCAACTGGAAAATGCATGGTCAAGCATGCTGTCCCTTGTTGCTAGGCGACAAGGGACAGCAGGATCGTGATGCTCAGCACTGTGCACTCAAATGTAGGCCCAGCATGTTGCTACAATGCGCTGGTTGCCGCTGCTGAGCGCTTGACACTGCAGAGCGAAGCGGCCGCCGCGGGGCTGTGCACCGCCAAGGGCTAGTTTTGAAGCCAAGTGTTGAAGTAGGGTGTTGAAAATTGTGTAATTATGTGTCGCAGTTTTGTGTTGAAGTTTTGTGTTGAAGGTGCTCACCAGTAAACGCAGTTGAGAAGCCCATGGCGATGATGGCGCGCCTTGCTATGGTCCGGTACAGCTTTGACCCCGCACTCGTGCCGCCTATACCCGCCCGCCGCGCCTGCTGCATCTGCCGGATGTGGACCACCAGCGGCCACACAAAGAAGCCCGCCTGACAGAGAAAAAAATAAAGGAAATGGCAGAAAAAGAGAGGGAAAAACGTGAATGAAATACTGCAGGTACGAGTAGGAAAAAGGAACAGACACGCAAACAGCAGAGGCGCTGCCGGCATACGGGAAGCAGTTGGAAGGGCCGTACAGGTGGGTAAGACAGTTTCACTCACTTTGAACTTCAAGTTTCATCAACACAACTTCAAGATTGTGGAGTGGCTAACTGGTGCCACGCGTGCGGAACTGTAGCCACCACCACCATCACTCACGTTATGTGTATTTATTGAGTTGACCGCAGGGGGGAGGCAAGTCACCGTGCCATGCCGCTCCTGCTCGCAGTAACTGCCTGCACCATTTCAACTACTTCAACAAATGATGGCAGAAACTTCAACCAACTAAACGCCCACAACTTCAACCACTTGAAGTTTTTAACCTTAACCACGTACACAAATTAAAGCACTTGACCTGTGAAACGTGCTGTACAAGAGAGCTTTGGCCCGTCCGCTTACCTGCCAGGGACTGGGCAATGTGGTTCATGAGCTGGCTCACATCTTGTACCACTTGAAGCACACAATTTCAACCATTTCAAGGACCACTGTGTGGAACACACGGCAGCTTTTTGGCCCGTCGGCGCAGCTGGAAAAATGCGGTTCATAAACTGGCTCAAAATTCAACCACTTGAAGTCCACAACTTCAACAACACGAGGTACTGTGAAAGGTGTCATTCAAAAGTTTTTCGGGGCCGCCGGCGCACCTGTACAATGTGGGTAACGAGCTGCCTGATGACCCCTACCACTTGAAGTTCGCGACTTCAACCATAATGAGGTGCACAACTTCAAGAACCTTGGTCCCGTTGGCGCACCTGCGCAATGCGTTTAATGAGCTGGCTCACAAACTGGCACGCGATACCGCCTGCTCGGGCATGAAAACGCACAAGTACACCTTGTTGAAGTTCACAACTGCAACAGCACGGAGCAGAACTTCAACGGTGCCCACATGCCCCCATGTCTGCATGACTAATACACCAACTTCAACTGCTTCAGGCCAGTTGGCGCACCTGTGCAATGTGGTTGATAAGTTGGCTGACGAACTTGGCACGCGTTACCGCGTGCACGGGCTTGAAAATGCACAGGTGCCCAGCAGGCCCATCCGAGGAGCTGTAGCTCCTGTTCCCACGGCAGCAAACAAAGCAGGATCGCTGTCTCAGCAGGGGGTAAGTAGGGAAGAAAAGGTAAAGCTCGCTACCCTACTTATCTCCTGATCTCGGCAAGGCAGCCCATGCGCCACACCTGCCTGCATGCGAATATGGGACTAAAACAGCTGCTGGGTTTCTGGGTACTGCTGATAATATGGCTGCACCCATGGGGTGCCAGGGGCAGGCCAAGGGCAGGTTATGTTGTGCATGCACATGTCCAAGTCGTAAATTCCCAGCACACACCACTGCGCTGACTCGAAAGGGTGAGAGCGCTTCACACTGCCGCACTAGCAAGCACTCTTGAGGTTTACTGCAAAGGTTGTAAACGCTTTTCTGTTTTCTTTCTTTTTCAACATGTTCAAAGTACTTGCAATAAATGAGCAACAGCCGTCAGTGTCAAGCTGGCGTGCAGCGCATGCAAGTCCAGGGTGGCGGCACCTCAAACACAGGAAAGGAGCCCCCTTGAACGCACTACAGTACCAAACCCCAATGCAGCATGCACACGTGCTTTTTACACGCTAACCGCAATGTTGTACAACAGCAAACAAACGTGTACCACTAGACACGGGCCTTGCCGCTCCATATGGTCAGTTGAGCTTCTGTCTTGTGATACAGTGCTATGCCTCAGCGACAGGGTTCAATCACATCACCACTAGGTAGTACACAGCTACCAGCCTCTAGGGGGGGGTACACCACCTGTTGCAACTGCTGAGCCCTGCTACCGCTGCCGCAGGGACTTCTGGCACCCAAGCGGTAAGCGCAAGAAGTGCACCACTTGCGGTGGGGGGGACTCGGCCTAGGGCTGCACAAACGTGTATATTTGCGGAAACTATATGGTGTACATATACCAAGTACACCGTAAGAACGCTTTTTGATGGGGGAAAAAGTGAGCGACACGTCGACACGTGGCCAATGTGGCGGTCGTTGGTGTTGCTGACAATTCCCTTCACCGTTTGCACCTCACTTCAGCGGGCAATCGTCCTATTTTCACAGCACACAATGTGCCAACTGACTTTTTAATTAAAATTAGCCGTGCACCCCCTAGCACGCAGTCACCCACCTGTCCACCGCGAAGGCCACGAGGGTGGCCCAGTTGAGCGCAATCAGCGCCAGCGCCACCACGCGCAGCCAGCGCCATGTGGGGTTGATGCGGTTGATGGCGTCCGCACGGTTATACAGGTGCAGAAAGGCCAACGCGTTGGCGGCGCCCTGGAGTGTCGGGCCCACCGCCTAGTGTTGCACAATAGCGTGACATGAGCGCATTTTTTTTTGTCAGAGCATGTGCAAGAGCTTTGGCAGAGCGCCTGCTACCTTGCGGAGTTTTTTTGCAGGCATGCTTATGTAAATATGTGCATGAGCGGCCCTGCTGCCGCCTGTTTTCTAGGGCACCACTGCACCTGTAACTGTTTTGTAACGGTCCAGTCGCGACACCCAGCTCAGTGCGGCCGCTTGTGCGGCAGCTGCCGCACGTGGTAACAGGTGTGTGGGCAGCAGCGGACGCTGGTGGAAGCTGCTGCTGAATGTGCACCAGCTGTGGTTTACAGACTTGGTGAAACTGTGAGGCCGGGCGCCGCGACAAATAAGGGGCTTGCCACAACCGTTCACAAAAACTAAGGCACTTTATCTCTGTTATGGTCGCAAGGAAACATGGGTACTTTTTCGAATCATCTTTAGATGTGATACACTGGGTAATATGCCGTGTATACGTGCCATAAACACGCCTTGCATACAAAATTCCGTCCAAAACATGAACGTGGCTATGAGACGTTGTTTGCGCATGTGCCTCACAAATGTGGACCATATTTGTTCTTGCGCGGTTTGCGCAATATTGAAGCTCCTGACTTTTTTCGAAGAAGAAAACAAGCGGACGACGTCGACATTCTTCCTATGTCTCGAAGTTACACTTTAGAGTTATAGCATGCAAACCAGGTCAATCGTCCTGTTAACTGCAGTTTAAGATGTACTACTAGTGGTACACGTGATGGGCCCAAATTATGCCCATCAGGGGGCGCCCATCAAAATCGACAAAATTTCGCCCTGGCCGCCGTGGTTGCTCGCGCACTCACCGAGATGCTGCCACACGTGTAGCATTTTGACCAGTCATTCTTCTTCTTTGGGTGTACTACTACTAGCAGTTCACATCAAATTTGACCAGGTTTCGCCTTGGCCGCCCTGGTTGCTCGCGCACTCACCGATACGCTGCCGCACGTGTAGCATCTTGACCAGTCATTTTGTCTGATATGGATGTTCTACTGTAGTACTACGCAGTAGTGCACATCAAATTTGATTTTGACCAGGTTTCGCCTTGGCCGTCGTGGTTGCTCGCGCACTCACCGATACGCTGCTGCACGTGTAGAAGCCGCTGTCGCTCACTCCCACAAAGAAGTAGCACATCTTGTACAGAGCATACCTGCGCGCACACAAGCGTGTAGTGTTGCATGAAAACGTCCATGGACGTTTTTTTCTTGTCAGAACATGTGCAATAACCTACTATGGTGGGCCAGCCCATGCAAGAGCACCACACATCACCACACACGCCTGCACCAGAGGCTCTCATCATTATTGTTTTAAGAACATTAGCCACATACGCTGTATAAACACTCCATATATGGTGTACATGGCTTGCTCGTATGCGTTTTCGCGCAACCCTACACGCGTGCCGGAGTGGTGACAGGCTGTCAGCGCAGCCGTCACAGCATTAATGGCCAGCACCATGCAGCGCTCCAGTAAGCGCACGAATATATATTTGAAGCATATACCTGCTACTAGTACTTGAACTACACAGAGAGGAAGAGCTCAGCAGCGGCCTGGATGCTGCGAGAGGTGCGACAGCAAGCCCTGCAGGTGCGGAGCCCACACACAAACCACCTGAAACTTGTTGCGGTAGTAGTACTTCTGAAGTACTTCTGAAGTACATTATAACATCACAGTGTAGTGTTATATTCGCGCCTGTACAAAAGCACTTGTGTGTACGGTGGCGCGCACAGTGTGGCTGCACCATAGGGGCAAACTGGCTTGTGCCACTGTGACACATACACGTCCCAAGCCATTCCGGTGCTGAGCAAGCGGCAGTGGTGGAGAGATATTTATGAGTGACTGTTGTGCTGCCAGCAAAGGTGCGCGGCGGGCAGCAGCGGTGGGCTTGAAGTTGAGATACAGACAGAGTTGAAGTTGGGCTTGCGCGCACTCACACGGCGCCCACGACGCTGGCGGCCAACGCTGTGATGTACATGAAGACCTGTTTGTAGAGGTACCTGCATAAGAAAAATACAGTGGTCTGCGCACCGCAGGGTGCACGCCCGCAGAGGCAGTGGCAGAAACCAGCGGACAGAGTCAAACCATCCCACGCTTAGACCACCGTTGGAATTATGCAAATACTTGGTTAAAGCGCACTAGCGATTTTAATAGTGCGCTTCATTTACTGCGATATGCGATTTGAGGCGGGGTGCGGAGGCTGCTCACCGACCACATGTTGCTACACTAGTGATATATGGACTGCTAATTAATTTAGTGCGGGTCTCGCTTTGGTGCTGGGAGCGAGGGGGTTGGCCTTGGACTCAAGGGTTGACCTGCACTAGATCACAAGCGCAGTCTAGTTCATGTAATTATAGAGAAATGCTTTGTGCGCACGGCTGTGGCATGCGGTGGTGTCAGCGAACTGCGAGAACTGCTTGTCAGTGACCGCGTGACAACTGGGCGTCATTGGCTGCAACACTGGCTGGTGGACATTAGATTTACAGTGTGAATGGCAAATATGTGGATGACTTTGACTCAATTCTGTGAGGTGCGACAGCTATTGCTGTGGCCAGGGCAGCATGGTACGGCGCCGGTCGGGGCTAGCAACTTGTGATTTAAGTTGTGCAATAGTGGCGCAAGTGTGACACAGGTGTAATTAACGCACACATTGCACACTACCAGTGCAGCATGTGGAAACCAGTCACAATTGCCATAACGCTACCTTTCACTGTGCGTGCTGCCCTATTGTAGCAGTGTAAATCTGGTGCAAATACTTCACGTTAGTCTTGTGCAATACTACATTGACACAGGCAGGCACCACCGACAGCCCCACCAGAGCTGCTGGCAGATTTTATTTTTGTGTGGAAAAACACCTGCTGGCAGACACGTGTCGTCAATGGTTCCCCTTCTCCCAAGCTGACTTACAAGCGCTGGCCACGTACCTCAGCTGAGACCGCCAGGAGCACCCCCAAGGAAGCCACCTCCAGATAGCACGCCAGCACTCCCAGCGTCGGCTCCTCTTCAGCCACTGCTGGCTGCTCCATCACGCCTCCCGCCTGCACCACCACCAATGCTGCTGCCCTGCTGCTGGAGGCGGATTCCGACCTGCGTCACTGCCAGCCGCCTACCAGCACACTGTTTCAAAACCGCCGGTCCCGCCGCTGAGTGATAATGCAAAGGGCAGGCGCGCTACGATGTCTTGCTGCAGTGCGACTGTGTGCGGCCCTGCAGCAACAGTGGAGTTTCAGCAGCCAGGCGGCGGCGGAGTGGGCTGCAGGGAACCGCAGCAGCGACCTCAGCAGCGGCGCAGCTTTCACTGCGGTGACATCATTCAAGAGACACAGTTGAAGTCCCGAATCGGGCCGGCATGAAAACTCAGAACAAGAGGTGGTGGTGTGTGAGGTGCACCAGGTGCACGGTGCACCGGGGTGTGGGGGGGGCTGGGTGTTTTGGAGCAACCTCGCATTGTGTGACTGTGTGTATACACCACCGCAAGCGCTGCTGCCATGGCAACTGGCAGCGGCCACGAGCATACAATGCTGGCGGCCTCCAAGTTCAATCTTGGGATGGGTGGTGGACGGCGGCCATGCACTGCTCCTAACCACCTTCACCGGTGCGCGTGCTGGGCATTTTCGAAGAGCTTCCTTCACTGCCACGCATTGGCATGATCCCATCCCCAGAGCTTGCCACCAGAGCTTTCTTCACACAAGTTGAAGCAGAGCATGGCAATTTGCCAAGGCCCTGAATAGACAGGATCCAGCTTCCTAGAAAGGAAAGGGCCAAAGTGCGACTGGCAGGCTGGCCAAACTTGAGGAATGGCAAGGGCTGTCTGCGTCCCTACGTGTGAGGTACGGACTCCGAATCCACAGTAGGTTTAACTTCCAGCACATGCGCGCCATTGTTATGTGCTGCTGCTGCCGCATCAATGCTGCATTGCCCACTTGGCACAGCTGCAGCAGGCATTGAAGCGGGAGGAATAACCAAGCGGCTGCGCTGATGTGACCAGCACCGCACATGAACAGCTCAGATCGTTGCAGTGTATTGCGGATAAAAGGGATAAAGGTGTGACTGGCAGGCAGATGGGCACACCTTAGCCCACACACTCCATCACCAAGGAGTGGCAAGAGCTGTCTGCCTGCCAAACTGTATGACGACCAGCGATGTTGAACTTCCTACCTCAAGTTCTGTCACTCACGGTGTTGCAGCAAATGTGTGACCAGTGGCACATACATGTGCCACCCGGCGCACAATGCCCATTTTCCAACGTCTGAACTTCAAGTTGAACTTGCGTGCAACCTTGCAGCGCCCAGGCAGCAAGGTCTGCACTCGCACAAATCTTTGCAACTGAGGAAGCGCACACAACGACACTGATGCTCAGCAGTGGGATGTACCCTCGAAACTGGCAGAAAAAAAATGCAGCTCAACTCAGTCGCACCCGCCGCCGCCACCGCTGTCACCGCCACCGCAGTCGCCGCCACCGCTGTCACCGCCACCGTAGTCGCCGCCACCACCGTAGTCAGTGCCTCCAGCATAATCGCACCCGCCAACAGTGCCGGCTCCTTGGTAGTCATGATTGCAATAGTGCCGCCGCCGCCGCCGCCGCCGCCGCTGGCGAGCTTGCCGGACCTGCAGCACCACACGACGATCCCAATGAAGCCGAACGCGCTGATGACCAGACCCGCGATCTTTGCTGCGTATCTGTCGAAGTAAAAACCGGGACTGCCACCAGAGTACTGCGCATATTCCGGTGCTGGCGCGTCCGTGGGCTCCTTAGTGGTGGCACCCCCAGGTATGGGGTCCGTGGTGTCGAGCGCGGCCGCGATGATGAGTGCGACGTCGAGGTGCGGGTGCCGCGTGTCGTCCATGTGCGCCAGGAACCTGCTCAGCAGAACCTCGGGCTGCGCCTGCAGCACCGCCTTGGCGTTACCGCCGGAGGACGTCAGGATCATATGGTACATGGTGAAGTCGACCAGCACGTCGGATGTCGCGCTGTTGAGGCTGCGGCGGCCGCGTGAACGCACAGCGGCCGCCAGGCGCCAGTCCGCCGTCACCATGCTGCACTCTGCACCGTCGGCCGCGCGTATGATGTCTTCCACGGCCTGTGGGCGGTGATACGTGCATACATGCCATGCATGTGAACGCATGCGGAAATTGGGTGTGCGCCCCCTTGTGGCAGCTTTGATTAGCACTTGCAATGCGTGCGGTGGGTAATAACAGTGTGGTGCGTCTGCCACACCACGTGTGGCTCTTGCCACAGCTACGACCGGCTGCTGCTGGGTACCAGGGCAATGCTCTATCCTCTGGGGCTCGTGCGTTGTTGTGGCGTGCGACATGTGACTATACATTGCGCAACGTAGTGCGCCGGTTGGTGGCAGCGCCTACACGTTCTACACGTTTTGCACAAGCCGCACGTCAGGCTGGCTGTTGTCACTGCGCAAGTGGTAGTCATAGTCGTATGTGGATGGCACGCCTGGTTCATGGCATGGCATCACCACGACGCACACGGCACCTGCCATGCCACCTGCTTGCATGGCATGGCGGCAGTGTCGACACACAGAGCGCGTTCGCCACGCTCACACAGGCGCAAGCCACCCCTGCAACTTCAACTCGTGTACGCACTTGGGCCAAGGGTAGCAGGTAGGCATCATCGAAGGAAGACTGGCCCTGGGCCACCAGACGCGTGGTCAAATCCGCGTGCTCGTCAGTCCAGCTGGTGTATTCGCACGAGTCGCACACGCCGACCGCGTGCACACCCCCAAGCGAGTACTCGCCGTCGCCACACGCGACGCAACTAGACAACACCTTCACGTAGTTGGGGCCGCACACTGCAGAAAGCGAGGGTGTGCGGCAGCGGCGCGCGGGGGCATGGTAGTCAGTGCGGAGGCTTGTGTCTATTTTAGCACTGCTGGCCGTGTGCCACTCGTTGGCGGTGCTGCCACAGTGCCTCTGTCAGTGTTGCCGGTGCAGTGCATCCGTTACTTTTGGCGTGGCAGTGTGTGAGCACCATAAAACCACCGTTTCGCTGATGCTTGCACCCATGACCAATGCTGAGCCCGCTGGATGGCCAGTGCCACGTCTTTTACCCCTGGCATGCAGGCAGGCGTCGTGAGCATGCAATACAGCCCTGGGTGCCAACTCCCCCAGGTGTACATCGCTCTTTGTTGCTGCTGCTACATACTTCACAAGTATATGATGGGTCACCATCAAGTAAAAAAGAAAAAAAAACACAGGCCCACTAAGTCCAGCACCACTGTGCGCATGCAGCTCTGGGTAGTGTCAATGTTTATTGCTGCTGTAGTGGTTCAGTGGCGCACGCCTCACCGTCACACCTGGAGCTACCGGGCGCGGAGGTCGTCTGCTTGACGGGGCAAAACGTGCACACCGCGCCGACGCCGCCAGGGCTGTAGGTGCTCAATGGACACGGTATGCATGTGCCTTCTGCCGACAACACATTGCCTGCGGCACAGCTGTCAGTGGCTGTGCAGGATCACACGCGCATTGCAGCAGAGCCCAAAGGGTGAGGCACAGTGAGGGCTGCAGCTCAGCACTGGAGCCATGCAGCATGAAGGGGCCGGCCATGGCGTGCGCCGTACACGTGCTTCATGGTGTTGCTAGTAAGTGTATGAGCTGATCGATCATGTGAACATGGTGTTGTCAAATGTGCGCACACGGCTTTCCGCGTCCGATGCGGGGTTTTAGTACTGTCACCGATGCGTGATGGAGGACCTTCGACCCTCTGAGCTGCCATACCCGCTGTGTTGCACTTGTTGCTGGTGCACAACGCCGAGTGCTCACACGCCGTGTAGCACTTGTTGCTGGTAAACAACACCGAGTACCCACGCGCACGCCTGCGTAGGGACTGCCCCCCGCCCCCCAAAGGACCTGTGTGCACATGCAATACTTGGTGCAGTACCGCAATGTATGATAACCGCATGGCCGAGCACGTTTTTATCTACACGAAACCACCACTTGGCCCGTAGTACTTGTACTGGTACTTGGGAGGTGCATGCTGTGTGCTTGCAGGCATCAGCAGGAGCGCCATAAGTGCACTTAAAACATCACTCATAGACTAGCCATAATAACACCAGTGGCACACTAAGTGGGCAACTGTGCGGCACATTTGGTGCCCACCTGACGCGAGGACCACCGTCGTGCAGGTAAAGCCAATGCCATCCACATCGTAGCCACCGTCGGTTTCAGACACCCTGAGCCCGACAATAACCTGCCCATCCGGACAACTCTTTGACTCTTTGGAACCGCTGTCTACCTCAGTCCCAAATGTTCCGCTTTTGGTTCCGTCCGTGGCCACAAAAACCAGTCCAGACAGCAGGTCTGTGCCCCAAAGGTCGTAGCCACGGCTGATGCCAGAGCAGCCGACACGCGAAGTGACGGATGGCATCTCCACCGACGTACTGGAAGTGCTTGAAGTATGCGGCGTACTTGAAATAGTACTTGAAGTATCCATATACCCCATGTTTGCTGTCAGTGTAGTTGTGGCACCGTCGTTTGCAGTGCACGTGATGGTATACAGCGAGTCGACCACCACGCCAGCGCTGCGGACAGGGCAGGGGTGCACCAGGGAGCTGGTCAGCGCTTCGTGCTGACAGCAGTGCCTCATGCGCCTGCACTTGCCCAGGCCCACAAGTGCGTGCCATAGTGATTGTGTGCACTGGCATCATGCCAGGCATGCATGAGGCTGAAGTGCGGCACCACGCCGCAGCCTGGAGGCATCTGAGGTGGCACTGCTGCTGCAGCGAGGCATGGCGGCAGCGGTTGAGGTGCGAGCAGTACTGCCATCCGTCCAGTTTGAGTCACCACATGCTTACACCCGGCAAGTACTACTCGAAGTAATTCCCAAGCAGCAGTGTCCAGGCGCCCATATGCCAGTGATATTAGCAATGCAGGCTGGCAGCGCGGACCAGCTGGGGTTTGTAGGAGAGTAAATACTTCTATTTCCTTCGGGGAGGAAAACATACTTCAAAATGCCCTTTTAAATGTCTTTTTTTCGCCTTCTTGCCCCCTGGCGGCAGGGATCGGGACCTTGTGTGTTTTTTCAAAACAACCAGTTCGATTGTTTGTTTTGTGCCGGACTCATACCCATTCAATGCGTTCTTCTATGCTTTCTGTGTGGGCATCAGCCCATTACAGGGCTGATTCCGTTATATTCTGGGCCCGGCGAGGTCCACCAGGCCTGCTAAGCACAAAGCTCAAATGCGCAACCTCAACAAGCTACATTGAAAACCTCAACTATGGAGGTTGTGGCATATGCACCAGCACCCACCAGGCTTCACAAAGTGTGTGGAATCAACAGCCGCTGCCAGCTACCATTGGTAGGCTATCCACCAGGTAAAACCTTAACTGACTTGAGTTAACGTTGTAAGCAAAAGATACATTGATCTGGGTTGGCCTCATACAGAGGTGCCCACTATACGAGATTGTCTATATACAGATTGTACCAACCCCTGCCTCGCGGACTGCAACATGCACTAGGGCTGGCTTGCCTTCATTTTTTCACACCCGGTACTTGCATCACAGACAACACCATTGGTATTACCATTGGCACCGTAACTGACAACACCATTGGCACCGCACCTAAGTGTGATGCCTGTCAGCAGCGACCCGCTGGGGCAGTCAAATGAGTTGATACCTGCTGCAGTTTCGTCAGGTCCCATGTCATAAGAGACATAGACGATGGGCGCGACTGTGGGCGCCTCTGTGGGGGGCGACGTTGACAAAAACAGCAGCACAGCAGCAGCCACAATTAGAGGCGCATGTGCTGGGCTCGGCCATCGAGCATGCCTGTGCAGCGCTTGACGCAGTGCATGTGTGTGTCTGAACACGGCAGCGAACTATGCTGCTGGAGCCCAGTTGAGCCCATACTTAGCTGTCGAGAGGCTGCTGTGTTCCAAAGTGCAGCGCATGCCACAGTGTTCGCTGCGCATGGGTTGCTCGATTCTAGGGGGGCACTGGCGTTCGGGGTGTGTTGGCATGCTTCGACAATTGCTGCACCAAAAATTTTCATCAACTTATATTGCCTACATTATCACATCACCAGAGACTAGAGCGGCAAATGACTTGGCAAGAAGGGCAGATGTTGCGAACCATATGGTATGTGCTAATCTGCTTGTTCCCTGACAGACCTGCACGGTGCCATAATGATTGGAAAGCATCATTTTCATGAGGAAATGCAAAAAGAAGAAAATGCTACATAACTGCAACCCCCCCTACCTTGCGTATTCATGCCCGAGATATACTTCGCAGTACAGTATACTTCGAAATATGTACGTTATATTGTTAAGTGCAACTGAATTTGCAACATCGGTAAATGCTAGCTTGTGACCAACGCCTTGTCATGAATTTCCAAGTAGCAGCAGCATGAGCTCAATACAACAGTGCTCTGATGCGTGTGTAGTGCTCCCTAATCGGCCAAGCCCGGCTAGCGTTCAAGCCTTGAAAGTTCCTACGATTCAGCATGCGTATCTAAAGAGGGGCAGCCCCCTCACTTCGAGACCACCCAAATGCGTGTCAAGACCCAACAGCAGGGCAGTAGTGCTTGCGGACACTATCTAGTAGCCTCTCATGTACTACCGATAGTAGTAGTTCGAAATATATATATATATACGTGAAGTACTCCAACTATGTATGGAGAGACATGCCAGCCCCAGCGTTCCCTCAAGCTGCTGAGCAGCACATGGTCAGGCGGCTGGCTCACCGCCGATCTGGTACACATGGTTGACCCACCCACTGCCCATGGGGTCACACGAGCCCGAGGCGGCGCCGTACTTGTTGTAAGAGTCACTGCAGAAGCACTGTGACGCACGGCACGAGGCGCACAACATCATGTCAAAGTGTCAACAACAAAGAAGTTGACATTGTCAGGCAATCGGGTTTTGAGCAGGCAGCGTTTTGGGCTGCAAAAAAAGAGTTTTATGAAGGTGGTATACACCGTATATACACTACCCATGCGCTGTATGTACAGTTGTTGCGCAAAAATGAATGCGATGGTAAGCGCATGTGGCATGTATGTGGGTCGTATTTGGTGTTCTCGCATGTAGAGCGAATTGTGACATTTTTTTATGTCAACAATTATGACAAAATACGGAGTTTTTGCAGCCCTACCGAGTCTATTCCTAGGAAGCATGTATGTGGGGGGCAGAGGCATGGCAGGCAGGCTATGTAGTGGCACACTGTGCATGCGCAGCGCATTGGTAGGGGTGGGAGGCTCTGGCAATTGCAGGGCGCCACGGTGCAGCCACCACCAGCTGGGCTGAGCGGACGGGGGTGCATCACATGCAGTGGCCATCACATGCGGCATGTGGATCCGTGCGCACCATGTCGTGTGCGCAGCGGTGCCAGGAGCCACGCATGTACAAGTGGCACACACCAATTTCAACCGTCTGCCTCACACTTCAAGCCAATGCCTGTACAGGTGACTTGTGGGCACACCGCAAAGCCGGCCTGGACCGCGGCGTAGGGCGTACTGGCGGCCGCGCATGTTGCGATGCACGTGTCCACGTCTGTGACGGTGCTGTAGGTGGGAGCCATGGCACGATCCTCCGCGTCGGTCCAGCACCCCAAGTCCAAGTACGAAGGCTCTGGCAGGTGGCAAAGGCGGGTGGGTTCGGAGGCGGCGGCACACAAGTTTGCACGTGCAGCAGCTGCACGGGCATTGCTGAAGTATGTATGTAGGTGTATGTGTTCCCAAGTAGACCGGCATACCTGGCAGTGCAGGACGTGTGCACCACCGTGTCCGCATGCAACTTCGCCCCCCCACCGAGTCGAAGCGTCGGCTGCAAGTGGAAGTCTTCTGACCACGCACAGCATTGTGTGCGGCCCAGCCTGTCCAACTTCTAGATGAGGCTATAAGTGACCAGCTAGGACTTGGCTTCCAAAAGAACAGGCTCAGTGTGTGTGCCACTCAAAGCTGAGGGCATCCCACCGGCTCGCTTGGAAAGCGGAGTTAAAGGTGGTTGTTTGTAGCCGCACTTGAAATGTTAACTTTGCACAAGATGAAGTGGGGGAAGGTACCGGGAAACATCACGCTGTGCACTTGTATCTGAAGTATGTATGCGATAGGCAACTCTGCGACAATCGAAGTCAGACACCACAAAAAACACGACCCGCAGGGCTATTGCACCCCGTCAACTTGCAGCCAACAACTGCATGGTGAGCAGCAGACGGTTTGTATGTGGCAACGTCGTTACAGGTCGCTGCGTACCATCTGCCCAGGGCATGCCATCCAGCCAAGCACTCACCTGCAACACTAGTGCTTCCGCACGCAAACCCGATGGTCGAGATGTACATCGAGCATGGGGCTGTAATCAGTTAGAGTAGTGCTCTGGCAACATGCCAGGCTTCCCACAGTACTGAGCTTTCCCAGTTTGT